>BTPG01000008.1:177989402-178179616 GCA_036245525.1 Semisulcospira habei | reverse complement strand
TGTAAAAGAAACACCACAGCCAGTAGTTGAACACAGTATAGCAAAGTTGAGCTGGTTTTGAAACATCTGTAGTGGGCTTGACGACCATTTTCTTGCAGTTGAATCATCCGTTATTGGAGGGTTTAGGTAATGGTGAAAGGGATTTGATACTTTTACTTGAAACAAATCTTGTTCAGACACAGCTATGTCGAGCTGATTTAGTTGAATTATTTTCTGTTCATAAGTAGGTGCAATATTGTACTTGGCATTTACATTAAATTGAAATGCATTTGTAGTGACGCTTGTTGGTGATTTAAATTCCATCTTTCTTTTTTATGAGATAATAAAAATGTTTATTACCTTATCAAATCTTGACACAAGCAAACCAGTGTGGCTAACTAATGGAATTGATAATCATGATGGTAGCAAAGCTGTAGCTATGCATGAAATGTTCTACACAGTAAAGTGGTTTAATGTAACAGATGATGAAAATTATTATGTAGCTGATGGCATAAGGATTGGTGATACTTTACGATCTGGGTATTATGACTTTTGTATTTTAGCTGAATGGCTACAAATTAAATTTAAAATAAAAGCAACTTTAAATCCAGCTAACTTACTTGTTACATTAGAATTTCCAAACGATAAACAGTATTCATTATCAATTAGTCTTGGAAAGTTACTTGGTTTTTTAGATACACTTCCAAATAAAGATTGGGCATCATCATCAGCAATATACAGACGTCTACTAACACCAAAAAAAGATAAAGTAACTGGAAGATATCCTGTTCATTTGTCAGTACACACAGTACTAAATGTTTATTTAAAAGAACTGAACATGACTGAGAATGTACACAATGGAAAGCCTTCGACTTTGTTGAGAGCTTGCCGACTGGAACTGCACCCTATTGTGAAAGTGTGGTTGTTAGATTTCCTGCGCATTTTAAGAAATTAGGTTCTAGTTTCTTCGAATCACTGTGTATATCTGTAACTAATCAAGATGACAAACCAGTTCTGATGCATAATTTTAGTGTTGTGTTAGAAGTTAAATAATTTTATTTTTGTTTATAAAAATGAGTGGTGGTTCAGAGCTTAGAATTATTCCAGTTGTGTGTCCTATAACAGAGTTGAAAGATTTGGCTGATGTACAGGATTTTGAGAAGGAGGGGGAAATAGGGGAAGTGTACAGTTTTGAACTTGATTCTTTTGGTATGTACAAGTGCAAAGTAATCGATGACATGAAGGACAGCACAAAAATAACAATTCCTAAACTTGGTCAGCTGCGTGATGTTACTGTACCTATTCCACCTACTCTTGTAAATAATGTGCCCTACAACTTAAAACATGTAGGTAATAAGTGGGTACTTTCGCTTGTGCCTACGCCAGCACCAACAATTGACTGGGACATAAAGTTTGAATTTATTAGTCCTTATGTATATACTGATGGTGAAGGTGCCTTAGTATTCAGAAAAGTTGTTAACTCTGGCCCGTTGATTGTGAGTCTTGTTCCAAGTTTTGCTTCAGACAACAATAGCAGAGAAAAACTAAAAGTGCAAGATTATGAGAAACGACGGTATCTTCTTATGCATAGAAAAGGCAGATCAGATACTTCTGTTGTGTTTATGCCAGCAAACTTTGCCATGGCAAGAGAAGTGACAATAGTATTTGAAATTATCATGAGATCTGTAGCTTCTGTAAAAGAGGCTGAAATTGCACAGGGAATCAAACTTACATGGGATGACACATTGCAAGAGTCGACACAAAGGTTTTTATTGCTATTAGAAAAGGTGTTGAAATAAACGTAACAACCGTAACCCAGCTGTAACGATAGTAGTCAATCATACAACTTTTGTTTGTCTAAGTTACATAAAACTTGAACACATAGATCTTGTTTCATTATATTACGCCATCAAATTATACACTTTTGACGAGTTGCAAAATGTAATCGCTGATTAAATTTAAAAAAATATTTGTGAATAAAAAAAATGGTGAACTTCTATCCACAACTACCGATGCTTGAGTCTGTGCCGATTGATCCGCATGTGACAACTGTGCCAATTGTATCTGATAAAACATTACAAGCAGACGCATTTGGATTAATAAATATTACAGAAGCAATTAAATATTTGGAAAGTGAAGAGGCAAAATACTCTAGATGTAAAAGACTGTATAAAACGGTTTTCAATTCTGTTCAAAACACATCTATGGCTGTGGGTGCTGTTTCCGCTGGATTATCTGTAGGGGGTATTGTTTTGATAACAACTGGAATTTGAAGTTTAATTGGAGTTGGCCTTGGGGCGGTCCGTGGCGCAGTGGTTAAGGCGCCTGCCACCAATGCCAAAGGTGCGCGGTTCGATACCGGGTTCCGGCGTTGGACTTTTCTCCTCTGGTAAGTGTCACCGTTAATTCGGGCGGACCGTCGGGGGTTCTTTCTCCGGGTACTCCGGTTCTTCCACCCCCCCCCCCCCCACTTTGGTACCGGTCTCAGGCCACTTTACAAATTTCAAATACAAGCGATCAAAAATCTCTGTAACTTCAGTAGCTGACTGGCCCTTCGTTTGTCTTGTACTGTGTTTGTCTTAAATGGCGTAAATCCGTGTCTGTTTCGTGAGTGTATATGTTGGGTTTCAGGCGCGGCGCTTTGAGTCGATTTCCCCAAAATTGAGAAAAAGCGCCTATATAATAACGGTATTATTATTATTATTATTGAAGGAGCTAGCATTGCCACAGGACTGGTATGTTTTGGTTTGGAAGGCCTTAACAAAAGATTTCATACAAAGTTGCAGAAGCATGAAGCATTGAGTACGCTCGCTGGTGCTAAACTTAGTAGTATGAAACTTATTATCAGTAGGGTGTTAGACGATAATTTTATTGGCGATATTGAATTTAAGAGACACGGCTGTGCAGAACCACACTTTTAGTTAGGAGAGGACCGGGGGCCACTGAGTGCAAGATAAGCCATCTGTGGCAGGGCTGGGCGTAGGGGCAATTAGTCATTAGCGCGCGCCTCTTCAGGCAGAGTGACAGAGCCGTTCATGGTCCTAGAAAGGAGTGCTCTTCCAATACCCTACACTATGTCTACGTGCCGACAGCAGCATACCGGCGCACTGCAGCGGAAACGCTGGCCAGTGTTAGTAACTGAACATTCATCACAAAATGCGTTTTTGTCTCAAGAATGTCATTATAACATGATTGTAAATTTGTAGCTGATAAAATTTGCTTTCTTTTCATACTAAACATGCCCATGCTGCTTACTACCAGCACACCTTGAAGAGCAGTTACATTTCATATTTGCAATACAATGAACATGCACTGACAAAGTAAAGTGTTAACTTTGAAGCTCAATCTGTTGTGAATGTCGCTTTTCTGTGGGATGAAAAGTTGATGTATCTACGCAGCATTCTAGCCTCTACTGTTATCACTTACTAGATTTTCGGGGCCATTTCTGCTAGAGCAACACTAGCGTCAGAAAGCACTCCACTGCTGGTAAGCTGGTAATCCGTTAGGTCCATCAAGATGATCAACACAAACATGCTGATGCCAGCCTTACTTTATGCCTTACTTTTGGGTTTACACAATAAATCATAACCATTAACACAAGTAACAGGTCTTAAGCACACCACACTGCTTCCTTTACATTAACACTAACACAAATAACTTCTCTGAAGCACATCACACTGGGCCTTTATATTGATTGATTGTACATTGCTTAACGTCCCGACAGCAACAAGGCTTTCTCAGGACGTGCCTGCACTGCTTGTGAAAAAAAAAAAAAAAACAACTAAACAGAACATTGAATGTATGTCGCCAGCCGGTCAAACACATTAAATAAACCTAACACATGGGGCCTAAATAAAGCCAAGACCATTTAGCAACACACATCCAATATCAAGAGCTACAGGCAGTGCAGACAGTAGGGAGAGTTTTAAAAAGGCAAATACAGGTGAATGGACAAAGGGTAGACAGAAACATATGCCCCAGAATAGAGAAAACCCCACCCTGTGGGGCTGACCAGGGTGACCCTGGGAACTAAAAAATACCTAACCCCACCCAAGTCCCCCAGGGCAGACCCGGGTGGGGGGGGCCTTTATATGAACACGAATACAAGTAATGGGTCCGAAGCATATCACACTGGTCACACTGGTTCCTTAATATTAACAGTTACAGTTAGATACTATTAAACAGTATCACAGAGAATACTGAAGGCTATAAGCAGAGCATCATAGCACCGGGATTACATTATACACAACAGTATTCCATAGAGAATGAATGTTCAGACCTGCATGCACAGTTCTGTGCGAGGCACGGATAACTTATTATTCAGTCACACACAAACACAGTACCTGTCTTTATCCTCGGATTGCACTCTTTAAAAAAAACGTCCCCTGAATAATACCACCAACACAGGAACCAGCAGGAATTTGTGCACAAGTGTGTTAAACGGTTTTATGTAGAAAACTGGTGAAGAGCAGATAGAGAACATTAAACACAGGCATTACACACCACTCGTGAGTAGTCCGTTACATAGAATAGAGAAGGAATTTTTGCTGTGAGCCAGTGACCTAGATAACCTGCTCGCTGGGGGGAGAGGCTACCGCACACCACAGCAGCAGGCTGTGGGCCAAACTAAAGAGTGAGAAATCGGCCTTTCTGTACAGCCGTGGAGAGTGCAGGATGATTTGAACAATTACAAACAACTTAAGTTTGAAATACAGAATAAGATGCGTAGTCAATCTCCCGTGAATGTTGAAGTACTGAAGGCCAGTTTTGTAGCGGAAGGCAAAAAGATAGGGGTACAGGAAACCACAGAAAAATTACAAAATCTTTTAAACAAATGAAAATCAGATTTGGTAATCAATCAATATTTTTGTCATATGCTTCACAGAGAGATAAGACGACATTTACACCACTTGTACCTGATTATTTACCAGAGTATTACTGAGGAAAAAAAAGTTATTTTTTTGTCCTTGTAACTGGACAAAATTGTCTGAGTAAGTTGTGACTGGAGTCAGGTTCTTCTAAGAACTTACGTTAAGAAATTGACAATTACTTGAAAGAACTTAAGATAAGAAATTGTTAATTATTTGTAAGAACGTATGACAAGAAATTGACAATTAACTTTTTTAAAAAAAAACTAAAAGGTAAGCTCTAAGGTAACCTACAACCTGTGAGTAACATATGTAGTTTATTTGATAAGTGGCAGGTGACACTCTTACCATTGCTGATAAACGACAAAGGGTTAAAAGCAAAACCCCTTTCTAGTATTGAAAAGCGGCCACGCATGACACTAAATCGAAAAGACCTCTCTGCCCTTCCCAGTTAAATGGGCCACCCGACCCTCTCAAAAGAGCTGCTTACAAAGGGGCTACCCGGCCGTCTCAAAAAACACTCAAGTCGCTTTAGAAATGTGAAAGTCAGAGACACGTGCCACAGACTAAAGCATTTTAAAGGGGCCTCTTAAAACACTCTTGCGAGAGTTTTTTTTTATTTTTTTTTTATAGGTGCGTGTCATTTCTGCTTTGTGTTAATTACAAAAAAAAAAAAAAGTCCCGTCTGGTTGTCCAATACTGCAATGACTTCCCAGGAGAGGATCACAATTACCCCCTCCTGAGAGGGCATTGCGGTATTGGACAGGTGTTCCATCACCCCAGACGGGACAAGGACAGACACACACACACACACACACACACACACACACACACACACACACACACACACACATACACACACACAGAAAATTTGTTTGCTGGTCTGGTAATTTGTTTACTCTAGGTCTTACGGCTTTCTTTTTTTTTCATTTGCTGGCCCAGTAATTTGTTTTACTCTAGGTCTTACGGCTATTTATTTTGTTTCATTCATTTGCCTGCCCAGTGGTGTCAATGTGATCACTCACCCTGGGTCTTAACGGCTATTTATTTGTATTTATTTGCCTGCCCGGTGGTGTCAATGTGATCACTCACCCTCGGTCTTAACGGCTATTTATTTGTATTTATTTGTCGCCTGCCCGGTGGCATCAGCAGTATGTCTGGTGATCGCACACCCCCTGACTTACAGCTATTTAATCTGGTATTATGGGTTCGTCACACCCCAGATGGGAATCTCACATCCAGACATTTTTCGAAACGAAAATTTGAGATCCCCAGAGGAGATTCGAACCCGCGTCACACACGTAAGAATAAGAACCCTGGTTTTGCGTGCACGCTTATTCATAGGTGTGTTTCGTGAGCCGAAACCGCCAGGCCAAACTCGGCCCAGAAAAAAAGCAGTTATTCTTAGTACTTAAATATAAGGTCGATATAGACCGGAAGTTATGCAATGCTGTCGCGGTATAGGCATGCATAGTTTATCGATTGATTTGTAGGTATGTCAGTAGTGCTAACCAGGCTAATCATGCAGCCGATTGGGTCAGGAACATTGTTAGTAGACAAATTGGTGTTGTTTTAGTGGCTTGATACAGTGTTGTTATTAGATATGCTAGTAATTTTGTATCTACTCTCTCAGAGGCGAAACTGAAAGCGACGAAACCGGTATCATAGGTTATATTAAGATTTCTAAGGGAAGTAACTGCTCTATGTTGTTTTTCTTATAGCCAAAGTTAGCTCCCTGCTGTTTGCGTAGTTTGTGTGTGTAAATTGATGAAGTGTATGTACAAGGCTATTTAGTAAGCAGATTTGATTTCTCTTATTTTGATTGAGAAAATAGACCTAGTCAGTGTGTATATCATTGATTTTTTTACTGGCATAAGCACGTGCGTGTGTGTGACGGCGCTCTGATTATCCATCGGGAATTCCCGCAATACGACACACTTCGGCTAAGCAAGTGATCCCAATAAAATACACATTTTAGTGTGTAAACACGAACATAATCAATATATTAATTAACTCAGGTGTTAACCCCTGTTGGTATTACTATGTGGGGAGGTACATAAAATGGTGACTGTTCAAACAATTATGTTTTAGGGGTAAATTCTGATGGTATTTACTCTGTGCGGGGTACGTGGTTGATGAGGTTTCAAAAAGTAATAATTAAAGGGGTTAACTCAGTTATTGTGTTAATGAAGCTTCAATTCTCTCATTATTTCTCTCTCTCAGAGAAAACGATGTCATACCCAGCAAACATGAAAGAGACAAAACAAACTGAAATCGACTAAGCATCTAAAGCTAATCTTAAAGACTGATCAGACCGCAGGGTATGGATTAGTAAATTAATTTATACTTTTGTTTTGGTCATAAAAATGACGGAAGGACAAACCATTGATATCACAGACTGCTTCAAAGATGTTGAGCGCTTTTATGACTTAAAAACACATGTTAAACAACTGTATGAGCCCAACATAAAACTCTCAACACCAACAGTAATATACATGGCATATAATGTGACTTTGGGATATTCTGATGGCCAACCATGCTGTGAAAACAAGACTGTTGATCTTAAGACACATACCTTTAGAGTTAATAATGCTAACTGTAACTGGTTTGGGGCACTGTGTGAATACATATTCAGACAACTATGTAAACTACATGATTATATTGAATTTGTTACTGTCAATAAGGTAATATTACACATACGGCATGAGCAGCATCAGAAAAACCAACGTTGTTGGTAATAATATTCTTTTATTTATTATTTTGTCGGACAAATAAAAATGACAGAAAACGCTCAAAGCCCTGCAAGCCCTGGCTTAAGAAATGTGTTTCACACAACAGACTTGCCTATATCCAATAGTTACAATGTCTATGAATCGATAGAAAACTCTTTTTCTGTCATACAAAATAATCTTCTTTCCGGTAGTGTAAAGATTCAGGTTGTTGCTAAAATAGAATCACCAGGGTATATGGTGAAGTGATTGTATCATATATATCGACAAGACAACACACTGTTAATGCAAGAAGAGAACTAGAAAACGTGTTTAGAGACAGACTGTTGCCCGACTTTCTTGAAGCAATTGACAGAGCTAGAATGAAGGGGTCTGGTTCGCACGAAGGTCATATGCATGAACTACAACTGAGGCAGTCAAGATATCATCCTGTTTTAGGCAAATCATGGTTGCCACTGCCAACTGAGGTTGCAAACAAAAGGACTTTCATCAATATTCAGAACAATGATAATTTCTGTTTCATGTGGTGTGTGCTTGCTAAACTACACTTTGTAAAAACAAAACCTGAGCATGTATCTAACTACACCAAATTTGTAAACGAACTCAACTTCAGTGGTATAGATTTTCCTGTAAAGGTAGAGGACATAGACTTGTTTGAAAAACTAAATTCTGGTATGTCTGTAAATGTGTATGTATGGGAGAATGAGTCTCTTAACAAGTTACAACAAATTATAGCATCACCACTTGCCCCAACCTACGGACAGTCAGAAGATAAGCATGTTGACATGTTATTAATAAGTCATGGTGATAACTTTCACTACACAATTATCAGGAGTATGTCACGTCTAATTCATTATCATGTATCAAAACACAATGGCAAACAGGAATTTTGTAAGAGATGTTTACAAAGATTTTCCTGCATTAAAGTAGCACATAATCATGTCCAGCACTGTAGGTCAGCTGATGACATTCAAACAATACTTAAGTACCCAGATCCTGGTAGTCAGGTATATTTTAAGAACTATGGGAATCACTACTGACTCCACGGCTGACTGCTACGAAGACGTGAAAAACTGGATGACAGCAAACAAGCTCAAACTCAACGACGACAAAACGGAAGCCATGCTGGTAGGCACTCGCCAGAAACTTTCCCAGCTCCCCCCTTCTCTCCACCTTCAACTCGACAACACCCCCATCTTCCTCTCTGACTCGGTCAAGAACCTCAGCGTTATCCTCGATTCCTCTCTTTCCATGACCAGCTTCGTCTCCGCCACGGCCCAGGCATGTTATTTCCACATCCGCCGCATCAGTCAGATCAGAAAATACCTCACTACCGAAGCTGCCACCAAACTCGCTGTCTCTCTCATCTTATCTCGCATCGACTACTGTAACTCTCTCCTTTCCGGCCTTCCTCACTCTACCACTCTCACTCTTCAGCGCGTCCAGAACAATGCTGCCCGCCTTGTCCTCAGAAAGAAAAAATCCGACCACATCACTCCCCTGCTCAAGCTCCTTCACTGGCTCCCCATCCCCCAACGCATCCAATACAAGATTCTGTCTCTCTGCTACAAATCCCTAAACAACTGCACTCCTACCTATCTCTCCAACTTACTTTCAGCCCTACACTCCTACCCACTCCGCCTCCGACCCTCTCCGCCTCCTCATCCCCCGCACCAAACTCAGCACTTTCGGCCCCCGCTCCTTCTTTGTCTATGGTCCATCCACCTGGAACACCCTCCCACTCTCTCTCCGTCAGAAACACCCTCTCTCCTCCTTCCAGTCCGCCCTCAAAACTCACCTCTTTCAACAGTTTTAGCACTATATCACCACACTCCCCACCCCAAGCTGACCGTCGTAATGTATTTTCACTGTTTGTGGTACGTGAGTCATTGTCTAAAGCGTGTGCATGCGTGTGCGAGTTGTGAGTGCGCGCTTAGAGTTATAATTATTATAAGATAAGCGCATTATAAATACCGTAATTATTATAATTATTATATGCTGATTTTGAATCACTGGTTGTACCATATGATGGTCCTGTTCCAGAATCATTACCAGACTGTAAAGTTGAGTGACCAAGTGCTATGTTCTTTTGGATACATTTTTGTTAGGTCAGACTGTGAGCATACAGAACCTGTTATCTACAGGGGTGAAAATGCAGCAGCTGAGTTTTTAACAGAAATGAGACAACTACATAATAGTGTAGTACAGTATCTGGAAAAGTGTCAGATGCCTTTAATGATGACAGAAGAAGACAAACTAAATTTTGATACGGCGGTGATGTGTTGGATTTGTGAACAACCTCTAGGGGATGATAAAGTTCGTGACCATGACCACATAACTGGGCATTACAGAGGTGCTGCTCATGGTGCATGTAACTTACAATTAAAAATAGATCCTAAGACATACAAACTGCCAATCTTTTTCCACAATCTCAAAGGGTATGATTCACACATTATCATGCATGCTGTTGATGAATCTTACAAAAAAATTAGTTGTATTGCCCAGACAACTGAGAAGTACTTGACTTTTAGGCTGGACAACAAATTAGTGTTTTATGACTCAATGCAACATTTGTCTTTAGGGCTTGCTAGTCTGGCAGAAGGTCTGACATCATTTTCAATAACAAGTAAATATTTTGAGCCAGACTTAATTAAGAAAGGAGTCAACCCCTACGAGTACATTGATCTTTGGGTTGTGTTTGAAAAAAGGATTCTGCCACCAATAGAGGCATTTTATTCAACACTAAATGGCAAAGGTATTTCTGACTCTGAATACCAGCATGCTCTCGATGCATGGAATAAACTAGGGTGTGAAACGATTGGCGACTACCACGATCAGTACTTGACAGCTGACGTTTGTGAAACTCTATGCTCATGCATAGTGTTCACACAGTAGGGTAAATACGGTACAGTAGTTGTCAACGGTTTGTTTTGTGCCGATAGTCCGTGTGGCACGAGACCTACGTGAAATCTTTAAGACATGGTTAATACGGGGAGTTTTAGCGAGTTGTAGGCGAAAGCTCAGTCTGGCAGAGCTGTAGAAACATTAGTACGGGCTTTATTGTCAGAGGGTGGTTACTTGCGTTAAGGATAGTATGCATTACTTACTTACTTACGCCTGTCACCCCTACCCGGGTATAGGCCGTCGACGAGAGACCTCCAGCGACTCCTGTCCTGTGCTTCTCCTTCGATTTTACTCCAGGTGGTTCCCAGTCTCTTGATGTCTGCTTGGAGGTCTCGACGCCAGGAGTGTCTCGGCCTACTTCTTTTCCTCTTTCCCTGGGGGTTCCATGACAGTGCCTGCCTAGTGTTACTGGAAGCTGGCATTCTCAGACTGTGACCAATCCATCCCCATCTTCTTCGTCCAATTTCATTCTCTGCTGTTATCTGCTCTGTTCTCTCCCAGAGTCTGACGTTGCTGATCTTCTCTGGCCAGTGGATTTTCAAAATTCTTCTAAGGCAACCGTTTATGAAGATCTGTACTCTGTTGACTGTGGTTTTTGTCAATCTCCAAGTGTATGCATTAGTAGGAGTTAATTCAGTTGTATAGTGTTGTCTGGGTTGGTTCAGTTATGTTGGTTTGGAATTCAGTGAGGTAACCGGTGTTTTCCGTGTACAGTTATTTACCGAGATGGATAACTAAAGGAATGTGAGGGGTGTATGCCAAGTCGCTATGAAGGTAGTACGTGGTTGGTTAAGCATAGTCTTTTCCAGTGTATAGAATAACGTATAGCGAGAGTGTTAGGTTATAGTCTGTTTCAAGGTAGTGGCAGAGTTATGGGTTGTGTTACGAAAGTAGTTCGTGTTATGAAGCACGTGTGTGTGTGTGAATGAACGTGTGAGTTATTTGTATCAGCCAGGTTACGTAATGTTTCTCATATGATCCAATATGTTGTGTGTTTAGCAAGTGTTACGTTTTAGGACTTTATTGTGTTCAGAGTGCTTGTCAAGAGTGGAACGTCGGACGCCGAGACGTCAGTCACCAGGGACCTAATGCGAGGTCATCTCTCCATCTCTTCACTCGGGGAGTGAGCGGCCGGTGCCAAGACACTTGGGTCACAGCGAAGACACAGTACGAGTAACGAGGACGTCCACGATACGAGAGACTCGAGGAGCGTACGAGAAGGGACTTGCACGCCTAGACGTGAAAGGACTGAAGTAACCAGACGAGAACACCAAACAGGTTGGAGAGTGAGAGACTAATACCTAGCCTGGCAGTGATATTGTGTGTATGTGGATGTGGTGTTAACATGCTGGTAGTGGGAAAGAAGTGGTGTATATAGTTGTGATCGTTTGTGAGCATTCTTCTTTTATTGTTTATTGTGTATAAAAGTTCCGTTAGAAAGGAAGCCCGTGAGTTGTGTTTTACCGCATGAATGCGCCCGTCTGAGTCAGTGGCGGTGTATGCGTCTGTTGTGCGAGAGTCTGTGCGTACGACTGGGGGCGTTACAGTGGTGACCCTGTTTTAGCGGTATTTTAGAGTAGTGCGGATGCTAGTGAGTAGCGATTTTAGAGTAAGGGTTGATTGCTATGTGCGTGTTTGGTTGTTTGTGTTAGATTCCCCTCTCCGATTCTTGGGGTAAGATCCGTTGTTTCTGTAGTTTTTTGGGTCTTACGAGGAGCTAGTTCTTGTTTCTTCCTTTTGTATAGGTAGTATTCTTTTTCCTTGCTTTGCTGTCTATCGTTTTTTCGTTTCATCTGGACGTCAAAGTAGGTCACTGTGTCTGCGTAGGTTGTTGCTATTTTTGCCGTTGATTTGTATTTTTACGTTTTCAAATTTTTGGAAGGCTGTTGTTGTAAATATGGTGTCGGACCCGGTAGAGGCTTATATTAAACAAGGTGAGAGGTTAGGGCTTAAAGATGAGAAACTTTTTGAGTACGTTGAGAAATGTAAAGTTAGGGAGGATAGGGCGAGAGAGAGGGAAATTCAGAGGGAAGAGAGAGAGAGAGAGAGTGCTTAAGAAAGAGGAGTTAGAAGCACAGAGGGAGAGAGAGGAGAGAGTACTTAAGAAAGAGGAGTTAGAAGCACAGAGGGAGAGGGAAGAGAGAGTACTTAAGAAAGAGGAACTAGAAGTCCAGAGAGCGAGAAGGGAAAGAAAGAGTCTTAAAGGAGAAAGAGTTAGAAGCTCAGAGAGAGCGAGAAGAGAAAGAAAGAGTCTTAAAAGAGAAAGAGTTAGAAGCTCAGAGAGAGCGAGAAGAGAAAGAAAGAGTCTTAAAAGAGAAGGAGTTAGAAGTTCTGAGAGAGAAAGACGAGAAGTCACTAGCGTTTCAGAGAGAAAAGGACGAGAGGGAACATGCGTTAAGAGAGAAGGAACTAGAGTACCAGAGAAAAAAAGAAGAGAAAGATAGGGAGGTGCAGTTACAGTTAGCTCGAGATGCGGGGTCTAGAACAGCTCCAGATACTGATTCAGTAGGCCGGGGCATACGGAATTTCCCTAGATTACCGATGTTTAAGGAGTCTGTGGACTCTATTGACACTTTTTTTGTGTCGTATTGAGGCTCACGCGCAGGCGTTGAGTTGGCCACCTGCCAACTGGCCCGTTTTACTTTCGTCGGTGCTTGAGTCTTTTCCATAGTTTGAACGTTTCGGGGAGCGTAGATTACGAGACGTTGAAGGAGTGTCTCTTACAGAAGTTCCTGTGTAGTGCGGAGGGTTTCAGAGAACGCTTGAGAGCTTGTCGGTCAGAGACAGGAAAATCGTTTGTGTCGTTTGGCAAGCGATTATCCCATTTGCTCGTACGTTGGGTCAAACTGTCCAAGATCGACCACACGTACAAGGATTTGTTCGATCTCGTGTTGGCGCCGGGAACAGTTCTTTGGTAGCGTTTCTAGATCTAGCGGTATTCTTGAGGGAGCGTAACCTCAAGACTACAGATGAGTTAGTACAGAACGCGGAGGCTTTTCAGCTGGTGCATCCGACGGAAAACCTAGCGCGTAGGACCGAGTCACCGCCAGTCGGGGGACTAACACGACTGGGGGATATCGGGGGCGTCAATACCTTGCGTGGAGCCCGACTGGTTAACGGTAGAGGTCCTTTACGTTTTCGACGCGGGGATAGAGGTAGCAGCAGTGGCGGTCGCGATCCGTACGCACGAGGAGAAACGTCTGGGCGTGGGTATGGTCGTGGTCGTATTGCGAATTCGGACACTCAGTGTTTTGCGTGTCGTGGGTACGGGCATTTCAGTCGGAACTGTCAGGCGCGCAGTATGTTGGTTATCAGGAACACGGCCATCTGGCTCATCAATGTCCTAACAGTCCTGCCGAGGGGGCGGAGCAGCCCACTCATATGGCCAGTTATGCAGTCCCAGTCGGGGAGGAACCACAGCTGGGCGGAGTGTGTTCAGCTGAGGGAGGTGGTTGCCTACCGCTGGTGGACGGGGTTGTTAACGGATGTCTCGCTTCTGTTCTCCGTGACTCCGGTACAATGACCGCTGGGGTCAGACGTAGCCTGGTGAGGGAAGATCAGTTCACGGGCGAGACGCAGAAAGTCAGTAGTTTCATTCGGAGGGAAGGTAGAAGTTTTCCCTTTGACTAACATAGAGGTTGACACGGAGTTTTTCTCGGGTAATCTGATTTTGTGTGTCATCGACGAGCCAGTAGTTGATTTAGTCCTCAGTAACATGAAGGGTGTGCAGCCAGTCATCGGTAGGGTCGAGGCGACTAAGCGTGCTCACGTTCCTCGCGGGGCAGTCGCATCAGTCGCGACGAGAGATCGGAGCAAGCGTGCTCGTGAGCAGAGGGACCGTGTTATTTCCGTCCAGAATCAGGGGATCGGTCAGCGGGTTTGGCCCACTAGTCGGGTTGGTCTGAGACGGCATAGTTCTGTTGCGGACAGAAATGCCGCTCACCACCCAATATGTAGGTAGGTCGGAGACTGTTGAGTCTCGCGATTGTGTGGACAGTCGTTGTATCGTTTTCATTTCTGTAGGTATTAGCGCGTTGGTTCTGTTTCCGCGTTCGCTGTGCGAGCCGAGGGTGTGCGATGAGGCTTAAGGCTGTTCTATTTTTGCTTTCTTGTATTCTAGACAGTCAAAGTTAGTCCCTTCTTGTTTTGTGATAATATTGCGTCGAGTAGTCTTAAAAAGAAACTCGGTCGTTTCTTTTTTTTTTTCCCCGAGGAAGGAGGAATTGTGATGAAACTCTATGCTCATGCATAGTGTTCACACAGTAAGGTAAATACGGTACAGTAGTTGTCAACGGTTTGTTTTGTGCCGATAGTCCGTAGGGCACGAGATCCACGTGAAATCTTTAAGACATGGTTAATATGGTGAGTTTTAGTGAGTTGTAGGTGATAGCTCAGTCTGGCAGAGCTGTAGAAACATTAGTACGGGGTTTGTTACTTGCGTTAAGGATAGTATGCATTAGTAGGAGTTAATTCAGTTGTATAGCGTTGTCTGGGTTGGTTCAGTTATGTTGGTTTGGAATTCAGTGATGTAACCGGTGTTTTTCGTGTACAGTTATTTACCGAGATGGATAACTAAAGGAATGTGAGAGGTGTATGCCAAGTCGCTATGAAGGTAGTACGTGGTTGGTTAAGCATAGTCTTTTCCAGTGTATAGAATAACGTATAGCGAGAGTGTTAGGTTATAGTCTGTTTCAAGGTAGTGGCAGAGTTATGGGTTGTGTTACGAAAGTAGTTCGGGTTATGAAGCACGTGTGTGTGTGAATGAACGTGTGAGTTATTTGTATCAGACAGGTTACATAATGTTTCTCATATTATGATCCAATATGTTGTGTGTTTAGCAAGTGTTACGTTTGCAAGTGTTATTGTGTTCAGAGTGCTTGTCAAGAGTGGAGCGTCGGGCGTCGGGCGTCAGACGTCGAGACGTCAGTCACCAGGGACCTAATGCGAGGTCATCTCTCCATCTCTTCACTCAGGGAGTGAGCAGCCGGTGCCAAGACACTTGGGTCACAGCGAAGATACAGTACGAGTAACGAGGATGTCCACGATACGAGAGACAGGATGACTCGAGGAGCGTACAAGAAGGGACTTGCACGCCTAGACGTGAAAGGACTGAACGTAACCAGACGAAAACACCAAACAGGTTGGAGAGTGAGAGACTAATACCTAGCCTAGCAGTGATATTGTGTGTATGTGGATGTGGTGTCAACATGCTGGTATTGGGAAAGAAGTGGTGTATATAGTTGTGATCGTTTGTGAGCATTCTTCTTTTATTGTTTATTGTGTATAAAAGTTCCGTTAGAAAGGAAGCCTGTGAGTTGTGTTTTACCGCATGAATGCGTCCATCTGAATCAGTGGCGGTGTATGCATCTGTTGTGCGAGAGTCTGTGCGTACGACTGGGGGCAAGTCTGCGTGCGTTACATGCTAGCAGACGTATTTGAAAGTTATCGTGAAAAGGGTCTATTACACTACAGTCTTGACCCGGCTAGCTACATTACTAGTCCTGGCATGACATGGGATGCATTTTTAAAATCCAGCAAGATATATATATATATATATATATATATATATATATATATATATATATATATATATATATATATATATATATATATATATATATATATATATATATATATATATATATATATAGACCTGTTGTCTGACCATACGATGGGTGAAATGGTGGAACATGGATTGAGGGGAGGCATTAGTATAGCCGCAAACAACTATGCCAAAGCCAACAACAAATATCTTGTTGACCCGAACTTTGACCCAATAAAGGTCAAGGTCATTCATAAGTATGTGGATGCTAACAATTTGTATGGCTTTGCGATGTGTGAGTTATTGCCCTTGAAAAACTTTTGTCTGCATGATTTGTCACAGTATGACATAACAGAGTTAACAAACTATATTATGACTCATGACCAGAATGATGCAAAAGGTTGGATTAGCATAATGATTATCCATTAGCAGTTGAGAAAATGTCTTTGACAGGAAAAAAAGAAGACACCAAACTTGTGCCAAATTTGAATGATAAATTCAGTTACGTTTGTCACTATCGCTTACTGCAGTTTTACATCAGACATGGGTTAATACTAAAAAAAGTTCACAGGAGCATAAGCTTTGACCAGTGTGCTTTCATGAAAGATTACATAATGAAAAACACAACCCTTCATGCAAGAGATGGCAACACTGCATTTGACAAAGATTTCTTTAAGCTTATGAACAATGCCTGTTTTGGTAAGACGATCCTCATCACCGCAAAGATGTGAGACTGGTCACAACTGAATCAGGTGCAATTAAGCTTACAGGTAAGCCACAGTACACAGGTTATAAAGAGTTTCATCCATCATTGTATGCAGTGACACTCGAAAAAAGATTGTTAAACTGCACAAGCCAGTATTCATTGACATGGCAATTCCTGAATTATCAAAATTGTTAATGCTTGAATTCTACTATGATTACTTTAAACCAAAGTATCCTGACTGTCGACTGTTATACACTGACACTGACTCTATGATTATTTATGAAGACATGAAAACAGAACTACATATGTATGACACGTCTGACTACCCTAAGGATCACCTGCTGTACAGCACACAAAAAAGAAAGTGCCTGGAAAGTTTCAAGACGAACTAAATGGAGTGCCTATAGTTAAGTACATTGGACTGAGATCAAAAATGTATTCCAGTCCAAAGGCAAAGGTATAAAAAAAAAAACAAAAAAAAAACAGCGACAAAAAATAAAGACATCAGTCATAAATGTTACAAGCAAGTATTTGATGGAGAACTAATGCCTGATTATCGAAACAAGACACTGAGGTCAAATAGACACAATCTTGAATTTATCCAAACACATAAGAAGTCACTTGAAGTAGAAGACACAAAATGAGTGTTTCACACTAAGGAAAAAGCTTATGCACCTGGTCATTACAGGCTTAAGTTATCTGAACAAATAGCTGATGAACTAGTTGATAAACTAATCGATGAGTTAGTTGATGAAATGGTTAAAAATGAGTAACAGTGTCTGGTGGGAACAATCTGTAATTCTTCTCTGACAAATGCCCTCTGTGGGGCAGGCTCATATAGATAATAAATTGATGGGTTGCCAAGGATTATTTTTTTTTATATTGTGGACAGACATAGACCAAATCGGATCAGTTGCCCTGCACCCGACGTCATTCTCGGCCTCACCAGGTTGATATAGATATCTCACCTGTTTTGTAAACAAGCTTGTGTCTGGTGCTAGCTGTGGTGTTGTTTTTGGCTCTGTAATTGTTTTTAATTTAATAGCATCAGCGGGTGTTAAATGACCTTCGTTATTCATTGCTTTTATCACACATGGTAATCTCTTAACCCACTCAGTGTTATGTGTGTCATGCACGAGTTCTTTAGAATACTGATAGCTAAAAAGTCTCTCTTATAATTGTTTGTTAAAGTTTCGACAATTACCTGTGATCTGTGCACACCCAGTATTCCCCGCTGCACTAGCACTCCATGCTTTGCAAATAATTGATTAACGGCACCCTTAAATTCAGATCCGTCATCAACGTGCACAAGCCTGGGGAATTTTAAAGGGACTCTTTTATAGATAATTGTTAACGCTGTTGCTACAGTGGTGGCATTTTTGTCAGTTATGGCTTCGGCGTCCTTATACCTTGAAGCAATATCAACGACAGTTAGTGCATATTTGTATAATTTCATTCTTATTGTATCGTATAGTAAGAACAGAAGGTCCATTTGATGCGTGTCATTTGGCGTAGTGTTCACAAAATGAGGTCTTAATATTTTTCGGGGAGCAGGAAGATAAATTTTCCAAATTGCCTGTTTTTGTAGCCATTGTTTTATTTGGTCGAGTGTGACATCACTGCCCACAGCAGCATGTAATTTCTCTATCGCAGTTTTCCTTTCCAGCAGCCAATTGGTGAGTAATATATTTTTGATAGCTTAGTCCCGGTGTCTGCTTCGTTCATTTTTTCTAGCAATAAAAACTCCTGTGAAATAAACAAATGTCATTCCCACTAGAACAAAGATCATCTCCCCATTTATTTGTTGTGTACTTGGTTGGTAGTAATTGCTAAGTTTCGGCTGTGGGATGGTCATATTGCCAGTTACAAGAAAATATTGTTTTATAGCGTCATCAACATTTGAAAATGTATGCTGTGCATGACCTTCCAGCCTGAGTTTTTCATTGATGAAATCAAGTTTCTCTATTCTTTGCTTCTCATATGCCTGCTCTGCCTGCGCTAATTTTTCAGATGCCTCATTGTGACGCCTCATTTCTTCTGCAGATTTCTCTCTACTCACTTTTGAAAAGAGATAATTTGACCCACTAAATGCAACTGCGTTAACAACGGCCCCTCCCACGATAACAGCTAAAGTCACCATACTTTTTAAATTTACATAGAAACATTTTCGGGAATAATTCCTTGCTTGACGAGAAAGTCTTTTGTAGCAATTGACGCTGTTACAACAGCTACTAGCTTAGCCGTATCTTTGAAGTCTAATCTACTCAAGTCTGCCGATTTCATTTTGAGAAGACTTAGCCCCAGCATAGAATAAGCAATGGCTAGCCCACTTATTACAGCAGAGTGATAGACGAGGTTCATTATGTTCTTTGCGTCACTCATTTTCTAATGCAATAAAAATTAAAATATTATTTTTATTCACTGCATGAAAAATAGATCGAAAGGTTTTGACGCTGCTGGAAATGTGGCGACTTCTGGTTTATTTTTGGTGTGCCTAATTTTTTGGACACTGTTTCAGTGTGTGGTTTGTATTTTTTGTATAATTGGTAACCTACGTAACCAAATCCAACAACAAATCCAGCAACTATATAATTTGTTATTTCAGGTTTAGACACAGTTGTTTGCCTCTAACTTTGTTGAGGTGGTGAGGGTGTTGGTCCAGACGGTAGTGACACGGGTGGTGTGTCTGGTGCTGTTGGCGGTCCTGACAGTGGGTCAGTTACATGTGCCTTTTCTGTTAACGCCTGAAACTGTAATTTTTTGGTTTTTGTTTCTGTTCTATTCAGCTAATCTTTTTCCCGCCTGAATTCTGCCTGGGCTTTTAGCCTTGGTCACAGTTTGAATCCGAGTCGAAACAGGGTTCAGTTGTGGAGTTGTCTGTGTGTCATCCATCGTTTTCTTTTGCAGTAAAATTTAATTTCGAAAAATCAATATGACTTCCAGTAACAAGCAAAGTTACCACAGGTGGAAGGTAACTGACAAACGTGTAATACATGGCGCATTCTAATTTACCGATTGAACTTGAAACAATTGGGTTACCTTCGAGATCGTGTGATAGACTGTCACTATCAACAGGTAGGAAGTGACTCACAGCTTTTGTATAAAGAGACACGAGAGATTGACTCAGATCACGAGTCATTAGCAAAGCGATGTGGTTTTCATATTTGATGTGTAGCCTGATGATTTCTTCTGTTGAAAGAGATTCAATATCATCTGTAGTATAAGATTTTCGAAGATAAGATTTAAATTTTCCAGAAACAACTACTGAAAATAAACGTTCTCTTTTTGAACTTATGACTGTATTCTCCAACGAGTTGATTTCACCTAACAGAAGAAGTTTGTCCTGATTCATTTTATAATATAATAAATAAAAAATAAAAAAAATTTAAAAAAATTCGAGCACTTACTTTTGGGTTAGGCTGTTTCACTTTAATCCTTGCTAGTGAAACACATTTTACAAGAAACACACAAGCCATCCTGTGCTTATTCACGTTTCGAAAAGACTGGCACAGCGTACTGTAGGATGTTGCTTATAGAAGGCGTTTAAGATTAAAAGACAAGCCACAGCATCTAACTCAAAGAGAAATAAAAGACCACTCATGCCTGTCTATTTGAGACCCACAGCGCTGCAGTCAATTACTGTGCAAACATCGAGTTGTCTTTAAATCAGGTCTCTCTCTGTGTGAGGGAGCTAATATGACTTGTCTGCTAATTTCTAAATGCGTCATGTGTTGTCCTTTATCCAATTCACTAGCCTCGCCAGCCAAACTTACAATGAGAGACCTAACAGTATACAGTTGACTAAAACCTTGTAAAAATGGGGGCACTTGATGATCTACTCTAATGCACACGTGTTGACAGAAATGCACTTTCCTGACCACCCGTTTGTAAATCAACACAGGCATCCGATTTTTTCTACCATTGAAAAAATGTTATTAGCCTGTCCGAGTGACCTGGAAAATTTGTCCGAGTAACCTATTGTCTTACATCAAAGAACTTGTAAGCTTCCTTTGTTAAATTCCTTTGTTAAATTCATTACAAGTTCTTAATTTAACTTAGTTATAAATACTTATAGCAGTAACTTCAAAGTTATATGTAACCTAATAAATTTGTTATCAGGTGCTTGTAGTCAACTGGCAAGTCAAGGTACTTGTAGCAAACAAGCTGCACATATATCGTATTACAGCCATGTGATGGGCGACTTTCTGATATGCGTTCATATTTGCATACAATGGGAAAGTGCACATGACAAACTGCTTATTCATAGGGGAGTTTACGGCTTATTGATAAGCTATACTTGCCCAGAAATAACAAGTTACGCGATGGGGTAATAACGTGTGCTGTGCTTTTGTTTTTGATCAGAAGTAACATACAACGTAAATGACATATTTAGTCGTCATTTAACCCATATTATATCATCAGTTAACATGAATAACAACAGTTGACATAATAATGTTAGAACGGCATACATTTACTGACAGCGAAGCTAAACAGCGCAAGATCCAAATGCGCAATAACACGGCTCTGTGTGTGTGTGTGTGCATGTGGGTGGGTGTGTGGTGTTGGGGTGGGGTGGCATGGGGTGTGTATGCTAGTGGGCGACGTTTTTGTGGAGTAATCAGATATTATGTGTTTATATTCGCATACAATGGGAAAAGTGGCACATGACAAGCCGGACGGCCTTATTCATAAGCTGTACTAAATCAATTGTGGTGTTATGTGCAGTGACCCTGTCCCACCTTCTTGAACTACATAATACACTGTGCAATAACAGACACACTTCTCAGCAACGTGGGGAATGGGGAGATTGGAATTTTGGGAAGTAACCACCATATACGGAATTACGTTTGTAATTACCTATTTAATTACTGTTTAATTAACTGTTCGAACGCTTTCGACACTGTGAGCAGGCAAGGCATGTGGCAGATCCTGGAGCGACTTGGCTGTCCCCCAAAGTTCCTCAACATGATTGTCCAGCTACACGAGGACCAGCAAGGCCAGGTCAGACTCAACAATGACCTCTCGGAACCATTCCCTATTCTTAACGGGTAAAGCAGGGCTGCGTGCTGGCACCGACCCTCTTCACCATCTTTTTTAGCATGATGTTGAAACAGGCCACAGTGGACCTCGATGATGACGATGCAGTGTACATCAGGTATCGTCTCGATGGCAGCCTGTTCAACCTCAGACGACTGCAGGCCCACACGAAAACCCTAGACCAACTGATTCGTGAGCTGCTTTTTGCTGATGATGCTGCCCTTGTTGCACACACAGAGAGAGCCCTGCAGCGCATCACGTCTTGCTTCGCAGATGCTGCCCAGCTCTTTGGACTCGAGGTCAGTCTGAAAAAGACAGAGGTCCTCCATCAGCCGGCACCCAAGACAGTGTATCGCCCTCCTCACATCACCATTGGCGAGTCTGAACTAAAGTCAGTGCACCAGTTTACTTACCTTGGCTGCATTATCACGTCGGACGCCAAGCTGGACAAGGAGCTTGACAGCAGGCTGGCAAAAGCAAACAGCGCTTTCGGGCGACTTTTCAAGCGGGTGTGGCACAATCAACAGCTGAAAACAGGCACCAAGATCAGCGTGTACAGAGCTGTGGTCCTCACCACCCTGCTGTATGGTTCCGAGTCCTGGGCCCTCTACCGCAGCCAACTACGACTCCTCGAACGCTTCCACCAGCGCTGCCTGCGTACCATCCTGGGCATTCACTGGAGTGACTATGTCACCAACGTCGAGGTCCTTGAACAGGCTGAAACTGTGAGCATCGAGGCTTTGCTGCTGCAGACACAGCTCCGCTGGGCGGGGCATGTCTCCAGGATGGAGGATCATCGCCTACCAAAGATCACCCTGTTCGGCGAGCTTGCTACTGGACACCGTGACAGAGGGGCACCAAAGAAGAGATACAAAGACTGTCTCAAGAAGTCACTTAGTGCCTGCCAAATCGACCACCACCAGTGGTCTTCGCTTGCTGCGGACCGTGACACCTGGCGCTCCACCATTTACAAGGCAGCTGTCTCCTTTGAGGACTCTCACAGAGCTAGCCTTAAGGACAAGCGGCTCAGGAGAAAAAACAGAGATGCCGCAGCTCAGAACCCTGGCCATACCTTCCCCTGCAGCCACTGCGGTCGAACCTGCCTGTCTCGGATTGGCCTCCGCAGCCACGAACAAGCCTGCAGACGTCGTGGGCAACTCCTATAAAATCTTCGTTCGCGAAGTCAAGCCAAGAGAGAGAGAATTAACTGTTAATTAAGACCAATTTTTTTTTCGGAATAATCTCTATTCTTACATCTCTCTCTCTCTCTCTCTCTCTCTCTCTCTCTCTCTCTCTCTCTCTCTATATATATATATATATATATATATATATATATATATATATATATATATATATATATATATATACATATGTGCAAAATAATGTATGTAGTGGAAGGCTCTAAATGATAGGTCTGTCATTCCTTCTCTCCTATCCCCCTTCTTTTATATACTGTGCAGTTGGCTCCTAAATGAATGCCACATGAGCAAGTGGTTGCTGATGTCCGTCTCAGTTGGCATGCACACAACTAAAAATGACATCAGCTCCACTTTTCTCGTAACAAGCCTGTATAAAGTCAGCAGTTGACTTTGTCAGTGTAAATGTGAATAATGTAGTTGAAATGTTGTTCTGCAGTAAAGCTGTATTTTGAGGGGGAGCTGGGTGGCTCGTTGGTAGTGTGGTCGAATCTCATCCCAAAGGTCTTGGGTTCGAATCCAGCTGGGGTAAAAATTTGTTCAGACCCTATTTCTGTGACCCATCTTTGAAATCACCTTTGGTGGACAAAAGATGTTAAGACCTAAACGTTTACTGTTTTGTATTTTGAAGTAGTTACTTTTGTATAGGTGCCTAAATGCATTGTAGCCTAATATGCTTTGAACAGACTTGACTGTATACTTTAAATGAATGTCTGCAAATAAAGCATTTGTTTTGAAAATAAACAGAGATATTATTCTTTACTCACAATGATCATGATTGAATGAATGGAAACACGCTCACAAAATGACTGGCTGAAGGAATGAATGAACAAATGTATCGAGGTAACCAATACAATACAATACAATACAATACAATACAATACAATACAATACAATAATACTTTATTAAATCCCTCACGGGGAAATTCACTGTCTGCCCATACAACACATGACATCATCAATCACTCATTTAAAAAAAAATCATTAAATAACCCATAACACTCAATTAAAGAAATGAACTGTAACAGACATATTGTTACCTTTGAATAACAATAATAATAATACTAGTAATAATACTGAGAGGGCTAGTACTAAGGACGGAAGAATGTTGACCGACACTATCTACTGATATTACTGTTGAAAAGGGTAACAGCCTGAGGGACAAAAGAGTTGGCATAACGTGATGTACGACTTTTGGGTACTCGGAGTCTGCCACTTCGTTCGATACGTCTGCTGTCAAATTCATATCTAAGTGGATGTGTTTTGTCATCAAGAATGTCAGCCAATTTGTTCGTAACCAGCGTGCATTTGTATCCACAACTGACTGCAGTTGGTTGGGGTTTAACATCCACACCACCAAAGTGATAATAATCACTTCTTTTTTTTTTTAAATTACAAAACTTACAACAGAATATCATGTTTCTTGTGTTTTTTTGTTGTTGTGTTTATATATATATATATATATATATATATATATATATATATATATATATATATATATATATATATATATATATATATATATATATATATATATATATATATTAATTTAGCGAAGAAGAAAACTAAGTGATTTATAATATGAGCCGGGGAGAAGGAAAAAAAAATTGCCTTTCTACTGGGCTCGAACCTGGGTTACCTGCGTGCCGAGAAAGTATCGTACTGCTACACTATCGCAGATATCGACTATTCGCAAGTGTATTTAAATACTTATAGATACACTTTCCCATAGCATATCCAACAATGAGTTGCCGGAAGTCATACATCGCTTGTATCCCTTTCAAATACGTACACACAAACGACCTGAAGTGTTAAATTTTGTGCGGGATCCCATATTTTCTTCATAACCAATGTGATTGATATGACCTAAAGTACGCCTTTATGGAATAAAAAGGGACAGAGCAATTGCCCAACAATGCAAACACATGTAATGTTATTGATACTTACTTACTTACTTACGCCTGTCACCCCTACCCGGGTAGTATAGGCCATCGACGAGAGACCTCCAGCAACTCCTGTCCTGTGCTTCTCCTTCGATTCTACTCCAGGTGGTTCCCAGTCTCTTGATGTCAGCTTGGAGGTCTCGACGCCAGGAGTTTCTCGGCCTACCTCTTTTCCTCTTTCCCTGGGGGTTCCATGACAATGCCTGCCTAGTGATACTGGATGCTGGCTTTCTCAGGCTGTGACCGATCCATCATCATCTTCTTCGCCCAATTTCATTCTCTGCTGTTATCTGCTCTGTTCTGTCCCAGAGTCTGACGTTGCTGTGGTAAAAGAGCAAGACCGGTCCCACCCAGGTATGCATCCGGTCACTCTGGTCCCGACGCCTCAAAATGTCCGAGCAGAAGAATGTGAAGCACTCGGGGGCGTTTCGATCGGTATTCGTAGTTAGTAACTACAGGCTCCGATTTACTCATCAGGGAACCGGCCTACAATTCTCAGTCCATTTCTTGGTGTCTTCCTCCCAGTGTGTCGCATTTAAATCCTTACATATGGACATGTTATCCGTGTAGTCCATGCATGTAACTGTAGTCCTGACGCGGCATTATTGATGTCCAGTATGGTCGCTTTCAAACCCTTGCAGTATTCCTGACGCGGTGTTATAGATGTCTAGTATGAACGCTTTCAAATCCTTGCAGTATTCCTGATGCGGTGTTATTGATGTCAAGTATGATTGCTTCAAATCCTTGCAGGGTCCAGTCTTGTGTCGGGATCCGATTGTATCGCTGCGTCTTCTGTTCCGTCGGCGCTTGTGCCTGTCCGTTCCAAGATCATTTCCTACTCAGCGGGGCTTAGCCGCGATAAGATACAAGGAACCGTTGGGCGGAGTTTGCGTGTATCGACGTGGGAGTCATATTCTTTGTTTATTAATCCGTCCGTTTTGACGGATCAATCCCAGACTGAGTGTCGTTGTTGTTGTTGTTGATTCTTCGTGTATTCGTGTTTGTAGACGATGCCGGTTGTTTGTGCGGCTGTGTTGCCTTCCATACGACAGACTAGTGTTTCTAGTATTGTCCTCTGTGTAGGTGGTACGCAGTGTTGCCGTGGTGCATATCTCACAGTTGATGCTTTAAAATCAGCTTATTGTTGTAGCTGTTGCCGCTGTTTTGGTGTGGCTGTCGTTTCGTTGATTGCTGTTGTTGCCGTTGGCTTGTTGGGCCGCCTGAATTGTATACCGTTTTGGTGGTAGGTGCCGGGTTTTGTCGTTGTTGAAGGGCCTTCAATACTTCAGAGTGCTTCACAGAATAGTTGGCCTCGCTTGTTGCGAGCGTTCCAGTCCTCCTTTCACTTTTGTGCGCTTTAGAACGAGTTCTTTGTGACCAGTTGTTGTAGATTAAAGTTGGTGCTGCGTAGTTTTGTGGTCGGTGTGAAGTAGACAATGTCCGTTTCCTCTATTCTTAGTCCGTGTTGTA
Organism: Semisulcospira habei; assembly: GCA_036245525.1. Taxonomy (NCBI): domain Eukaryota; kingdom Metazoa; phylum Mollusca; class Gastropoda; family Semisulcospiridae; genus Semisulcospira; species Semisulcospira habei. The sequence continues at coordinate 178,153,242 of BTPG01000008.1, read as the reverse complement.
GACAAAGTGGCTTGCCTTTCTCGTTGGCGGGAGGTAATTTTTAGCAAACAGTAGTGACGTCATAGCGTGTAGCGATTCATGACAGATGTCACTTCAGTAGAGGGTTTTGCCGTGGGGGCTGCAGGGCCGATTGTTGGCCTCAGTTGAGTAGCTGGCTCACACGTGTCTTGTTAAAGTAGCAGAAAAAAAGGATCGCAGTGTAGTTTGTCGCTTGTTCTAGCTTGTCGATCGTGTGGTGTTAATTGGTGATTTTCGTTCCATCCACATTTTCTCAGGTGTGGGGAGTGCGTTCCAACCACCTTATTATAGGTGTGGGAGTGGGTCTCAACCACCCTATTATAGGTGTGGGAGTGGGTCTCAACCACCCTATTATAGGTGTGGGAGTCGGTCTCAACCACCCTATTATAGGTGTGGGAGTGGGTTTCAACCACCCTGTTATAGGTGTGGGAGAATGGTCGAAGAGCTCCTTCTTGCTTGTGGTTTCTTGGTTGTATTCAGTCGTTCCATCCACCCTTTATCAGGCGTGGGGAATGGGTCTCAACCACCCTGTTTCAGGTGTGGGAAACCATCGATGACTTTCTTCTTCTTTGTAGTTCTCCGTTGACATAGATGTCTTGGGTCTTGATCCCCGTTTCTGGCGGAGTTAGGGCTGGCAGCTGTTGTTTCCTTCGTCGTCTCGCTTCGAATGAGGCTTTGCTTGGTGTGAGGGCAGAGCGGCTTAGTGCAGCGCGCGTGCCGATGACGTATGGTCGAATCCCATTGGTCGGCCGGCTGTCGTGGTCGGACTGATCGCCCGCTGTCCGTGTGAGATAGCGTCTTGTGACCTTGGTTGCAGGTGGAGTCTATCTTCTATGTCGGCCAGTCCATTTTTGTGGTATGCTATATCTCTGTCAGCCGTATAGACGTGGAAATGAGAGGTAGTTGTCTGTTGATGGTGTATATCTGGATGCTTAGAGTAAACATCTGTCATGACACGTCCGTCTCCCGTAAGTGTTTGCTAGAAAGTGAGCTAGCTGGATTGCTCTTTTACCGGCACTGATATGAGCTATCTCCTCTTATTTAAGAGGCGCTCTCTGCTTTGTTGAATCAGTGTTCCGATCCCCTCAGGACGGTGAGCCTGAGGTTGGGGTTGTGTGCATTGAAGCGTGGCCACTCCTAACGGTGCGCGCGTGGCCGGGGCCGATAGCGGTGGCGTCATCCTGATTGCATCATCATTCTGGCCGCGAAGTGAAGATGAGTGATGGTGGGCCGCTGTATTACGCTTAGTCCCTTCGTGTGTTTGTCGATTCAATCTTGATGGTCCAGTAACATCCAGGCAATTTGCGAGTTTAAAAATACACTTTTGTAGATTGCACTTAAAATTCCAATTATCAGAACAAACTTATTTTACGAGAAAATACTAACATACTATATGAAATGACGTAAAGGTTTCTTTATCGTTTGAACACACTATTCGATAAATTTTTATGGTGTTCTTAAATCAGCTATTTCGCGTGTTTTTCGCTCATGGGATAGTTCACGCAAACGGCATTATCTTACAAATATGCCCGGAACCATGGGTCTGTCAGGGTGGCAATACTCTCCAGACTCAACAAGGCTCTCAAAAAAACCTCTAGACGGCAGTTTTCAATTAAAAAATGTAGATATATTCATCAACCTTGAGGCATATGTTTTTTCATAATTGTTTCAAGTATATTTACTTTTAAAATCCTTTTAAGTAACATATAGTACATACTACAACTGAATACAGGAAAAATCAGGCCTGTGCAAATTACTGATCCCCAGTGAACATGGCTGTGACAGTGCTGGTTTCATCTGCAGAAGTACTGGAAACAAAATGCGCTACAGAAAAATGTCCGAGTCTCCATCCTCTGGCGGTTTAAAATGAGTGTGCACTGCTTTTATTCATACTAGATTTCATTTTGATATACCCAAACCTTTCTTACTCTAATCAATCCAGACCAAAAAGATTGATTGTACATTGCTTAACGTCCCGACAGCAACAAGGCTTTCTCAGGACGTGCCTGCACTGCTTGTGAAAAAAAAAATAAACAGAACATTGAATGTATGTCGCCAGCCGGTCAAATACATTAAATAAACCTAACACATGGGGCCTAAATAAAGCTAAGACCATTTAGCAACACACATCCAATATCAAGAGCTACAGGCAGTGCAGACAGTAGGGAGAGTTTTAAAAAGGCAAATACAGGTGAATGGACCAAGGGTAGACAGAAACACATGCCCCAGAATAGAGAGAAAAACTCACCCTGTGGGGCTGACCAGGGTGACCCTGGGAACTAAAAAGTACCTAACCCCACCCAAGTCCCCCAGGGCAGACCCGGGTGAGGGTCAGACCAAAAAGGTGCGTTGGGTACTTTTTTGCATATTACACGCTTGGCAGACCAAAAAGGTGACTGCCAAGCGTGTAATATGCAAAAAAGTACCCAACGGTGTAGGGGGGCTCTGGATAGAGGTAGCACCTTTGCTGTTCGGCAGCTGCGTCCTACATAGGACGGACGGGCATCACTGGTCCTCATCCATCTCCTTAATCTCTCTCGTGTTGGCTCCAAGCGCCACACCCTGGCAAACCACCTCAGCTGGTGGGCTAAACCACGTGAGGGGATGGTGTTCACATTGCACCACTAGGCGGATGAGCTGTTTCTGACAGCCAACGGCTAGAGGACGGAGGAGATCAGGTTGGATCCAACGGCCAAATGTGGGGGAGTAAACCCTTCAAATCAGGAGTGGAGCCCCGAAGGCAGACAGTTGCCTGTATTCACGCACTGTTCTGGCAGCTCCTGCAGCCAAACTGGTGCCAAACGTACTGCTTTGCATTCCTTTGGATACATCAGCAAGGCCGAGAGGGGGATCTTGACGACTGGGCACCCCATGATCTCCATACACTTTGCCCAGGCTTGCGCCCTGGAGAGGTCACTCCAGTGACTGACCCAGCAAGCGCATATACTCCATTGTCTTCCGAGACAGGATGCCAAAAAAAAAAAACCCAACGGAGAAAGAAACACGCTTAGAAAAGACGGATACAACACAATTTATTAATATTTCGGGTAAATACCCTTTGTCAAAATAGACAAACAAACAGAGAGATTAGCCGCTACTTATCTTCATTGGCAGAAGGAATGTGGCAACTGAAGGAGGTGACGTAAAAGAAAAGAGAAGGAAGAACAGAAGTGCGGAAAAAGTAAAAATGACGTCAAAGAAAAATCATAACAGAGAGACTCCGAGAGAACCTGAACACGAGAGACAAGAGTGTATGCAAGCACGTGCAGGAGCGAGCAAAAGTAAATGCGTGTAGGTGAGGCCAGAGAAAGAGAGAGAGAGAGAGAGAGAGAGAGAGAGAGAGAGAGAGAGAGAGAGAGAGAGAGAGAGAGAGAGAGACGGAGAGAGAGAAAGAGACAGAAAACGAATGGGGAGTACCCTTGGGCACGAAGTAGGCTGAGTGTCTAATACACAAAGCCTGCTAAACACCAACCCGAAGGCAAACTTTATATCACCTTCAAGTTGAGGACTACCTCGGAGAAAAACGGGAGGACCCCGGGAAAAAAAAACCAGCATTTAGCACGGTACACAAGTAAGAAGTCATTGAAACAAAGCAAATAATCAAATTCAGTAAGAGAATATTGGTATAAGTGGAGAGTAGGTAGTTGTGAAAACTCAAAAAAAAAAAATTGTATAAGGGGTGGGGGGGGGGGGGGGGGAGAGCGAAGGGGGCGAGGGGGGAGGGGGGAAGGAGGAAGGGGAAGAAGGAAAAAGCGTAAAGAGAGAAAGAGGGCTAGAGAGAAGTGTTGGAGGGGGATGGGGGGAGAGAAAGAGAGAAAAAAAAGGGGGGGGGGGGGGCGGAAGACAACCAGCCAGAGCCACCAGCCCCACCCAACAGGCACCCATCAGCCCACAGAAAAACACACAGGCACGCAACAAGACGACCACATACATCCCCAAGGGATGCACACGATCGCCCCGCCCCAAAACCGCGTATCACTCTGTGGGCTGGATACCAGGCGTCCGACAGGGAAGGGCAAGGGATCCAACTAAACGTTCGGCCAGCGCTGAGAAAGTCCCCAAGGGATGTGTACATATCAACCAACGCCAGCCACACCTATCTGGTTAGTAAGTAGTAAAACAGAAGCGACACAGTGAGGTAAAGGTACATGATTGATTGATTGTACATTGCTTAACGTCCCGACAGCAACAAGGCTTTCTCAGGACGTGCCTGCACTGCTTGTGAAAAAAAAAATAAACAGAACATTGAATGTATGTCGCCAGCCGGTCAAATACATTAAATAAACCTAACACATGGGGCCTAAATAAAGCTAAGACCATTTAGCAACACACATCCAATATCACGAGCTACAGGCAGTGCAGACAGTAGGGAGAGTTTTAAAAAGGCAAATACAGGTGAATGGACAAAGGGTAGACAGAAACACATGCCCCAGAATAGAGAGAAAAACCCACCCTGTGGGGCTGACCAGGGTGACCCTGGGAACTAAAAAATACCTAACCCCACCCAAGTCCCCCAGGGCAGACCCGGGTGGGGTGAGGTAAAGGTACAGTTTGCAGACACAAGCAAGGTACTCTGAAGAAAATCACCATCTCATTAACGTCTGATCGTCTATGAAGGGCATCTGCTAGACTATAGTGTGACTGCAAGTCCACTTAGAACGTTAGTGTGAGAGTGATAAACAAGGTTCGTTAGGTTCTTTGTGTCGCTTTTTTTTTTTTTTTTTTTTTTGCCACAAAAATTTAAATAATAAATTTATTTACTACATGTAAAATGGATCAGAAGCTTTTGGTGCTGCTGCTTATGTGGGGGTTTCTTGCTTGGCTTTTTGTGTTTCTGTTTTTTTGGACACTGTCAGAGTTTGTGGCTTATTCCATAGCTTGTAACCTGTGTAACATCCTGCAGCAAAACCGCCAACAAATAAGTATTTTGTTATGTCATCTTTAGCTGGTTGTTGGGTAATGTGTGGAGGTGTGTTAGACTCAGTTGTTAGTTTCTCACTTTCTACTGTTAGTGGTGGCGCTATTCAGTTACATGTATGTCTTTTATCACATGTAGTTGCAACTTTTTTGGTTTCTTCCACTCAGGTAATTTTTCCCTGCTTCAACCCTTCCCAGGCTCTTGGCTTTAGTTACTGTTTGAACTTGTGTCAAGCTCGATTGTATGGTCGTCTGGTTGTCCTCCATTTTGTTTCTGCTTTTAAATTGTTTATTTTAGAAAAATCAACATGACCCCTTGTAATTAGTAATGCTACAGCAGGTGCCAGAAACATTTCAAACTTGTAAAACATTACATATGATAATTTGCCAATAGAGATTGTAACAATAGGGTTGTTTTCAAGGTCATGACATAGACTGTCAGTGTCCACATGCAAAAAGTGACTAACTGCTTTCAAGTACAGACATACAAGAGATCGCCCTAAGTCTCTTGTCATTAGTGAACCAATGTAATTTTCATATTTAACGTGTAGTTTTATCATGTCCTCAGTGGCGAGTGATTCAATTTCTTCTGTTGTATACCGTTTTCCAAGGTACGCTTTTGATTTGCCGGAAACTATCACAGCGAGAAGCCTTTCTCTGTTTTTGATTCTAATTCTTTGCTCTCGACAGCACAGATATCGCTCCAAAGAAGAAGTTCATCTTGATTCATTTATACAGTAATAAAAAATAAATAAAATTAAAACAAAATTAATGTACTTTCCCATTAGGTTTAGGCTCTTTCGGATTAACATAAATCCTTATCAGAAGGGTTGCAGCAAAGCGTTCCACTTTTATTTCACAAGCACTACACCACTTATGGAGAATACCATCCCGCTTAATATTGTGACATGATTGACAGTATGCTGCTGGGAGTTGGTTTATAATCTAGGAATATCTAGACACTCATTGAATAAAACCTTACCAGCCAATGAAATTAGCCAATTTCACTAAACAGCACAGGTTAAAGCCGGTTTGATCTGCCTTTATGTTGTCAGTCCACTGATGCGCCAAGACACGATCAAAATTGGAGAGCTAACAAAACACTAACGCACGGGGAAATTCTGTACAGCCCTGTCCCCGCTAGGCTATTGAGAACACTCATTCAGCAATTATGCGCCGCCACTAAATAGTGAGGCAATCAATTGCGTATCGCCCGCCAGCCTGTCTCGCGGAGCGATTGAGTTGAAAGCCGATGGCAATATGTGTAAACACACTTTGTATGTACAAACATTTCCACAGTCTGCCGTGAGTGAAAAATAACTTTTTATGCAACAGTGTCATTGGAGTATGCAAATAGGCCATTCAGCTATTCGGAGAGAGGAGATATTGAATGGCTGGTGTATGCATTGCCCATGGGTTGAAAGCTGATCAAAGAAACACTTTTTTTGGTGATTTGAAATTGTACAGAGTGCACTGAAAAAGTCGGGGGTTTGTCCATATTCCTAAAAATACACTCATGGTGAGTTGAGGCAGGGTTTTGTGAGACGTGAGGTGGTGATCTTCAAAAATCCAAACTTTTATACATCGATGCAGTGATAATGGTGGGGCTGTCTGGGGTCTGTCTTTCCCCCTCAAAACTACACTTGTGGTGTGAGCTGAGGTGGTGATCTTCAAAATAGCCATGTTTTATACAACTGCGCGGTGATAATGGGGGAGGCGTCAGTCTTGGGCCTGTCCTTTCCCTACTCTCTATACTACCTATAGAATCCCTGAAAATACGGACTCAAATGCGAATCAACCGGTTTTTGTGAAACGGACATTTTTTTGGGGGGTCAAACGGCTGTAAAGTAATTTAAAAAAAAAAAGCTTTCGGGAGAATTCACGTAAGCAAAATATCCTAAAGTTTCAAGCTTATCTGTCCACAAATGCGGGCTCTAGTCGCTGTCACATATAGTGATATGTACACACACACACACACACACACACACACACACACACACACACACACACACACGGCGTTTGGCGCCAAATGTACATTATCTAACAAGGTTTGCGTTGCTGGATGTGACGTCATTTTTATCTTACAATACAATACAATACAACTTTATTGTCTGTATGAGTCAAAGCACGGCGGCAGAAATTTGCCTTTTGGCTCGTCATAAAACAACAAAACAAGACACTAATAAAGACTATAAGAACATTCCATTAAAATTATCATTGCAGCAATCTATCACAAGCAATCTATCACAAGTTGGGAGGTAATATTAAGTAGATCACACATTATATATCATCTTGTTATAAACAAGAGTTCAAAATCGAGACAGCAGATGGAATAAAAGACTTTTTAAAAACATTCTTTTGGCAAGTGGCATGTTGAAACGTATGCCTGATGGTAACTTTTGAAACTGATCAAATAGTGGGTGGCGCCGGAGGATCACTGACAATGCTAGCAGCTTTTCTTCAGACAGCCCTATGGTACAGATCATATAATGGGTAATGTCCTAGGCCAACGATCTTCCCAGCTGTTCTGACGATATGTGACAGTCTGCTCCTGTTTTCCATACTGAAGTTGCCATACCAAGCAGTGATGTTAAAAGTCAGTATGCTTTCAATCAGGCTTCTATAAACGATTCTAAAACCTTGGAACTGACATCAAAACTTCTCAGTTTCATAAGAAGGTACAGATGTTGGTTTGCTTTTTTCATAATCAGATCAGTGTTTCCAGTAAAAGACAGCCTACTATCCACAACTGTGCCAAGGTATTTAAATTCAGTGACCACTTCTACAGGTTGATTATTAATTCAGACAGGTACAAAAATATCATCAACTTTTCTGTCATCAATGATGAGCTCCTTGGTTTTCTGTACATTCATATCCAGAAAACTGTCTTTGCACCATGACTAATACTGCTATCTGTGCAAAGTACTCAGCCAGACTGTCCTCTTTTTGGAGTAGGCGATCAAGAGCCATATTGTCTGAGAACTTTAAGAGACGAAAAGTGGCAGTATGACAACACATTACTTACGCCTGTCACCCCTCCCAGGGTATAGGCCGTTGACGAGAGACCTCCAGCGACTCCTGTCCTGTGCTTCTCCTTCAATTTTACTCCAGGTGGTTCCCAGTCTCTTGATGTCTGCTTGGAGGTCTCAACGCCAAGTGTTTCTCGGCCTGCCTCTTTTGCTCTTTCCCTGGGGGTTTCATGACAATGCCTGCCTAGTGATACTGGAAGCTGGCTTTCTCAGACTGTGACCAATCCATCCCCATCTTCTACGCAAATTTCATTCTCTGCTGTTATCTGCTCTGTTCTCTCCCAGAGTCTGATGTTGCTGATCTTCTCTGGCCAGTAGATTTTCAAGAATCTTCTAAGGCAACTGTTTATGAAGATCTGTACTCTGTTGACTGTGGTTTTTGTCTACCTCCAAGTCTCTGCTCCATATAGGAGAACTGCTTTTACGTTTGAATTGAAAATCCGGACTTTGGTGTGTTGTGACAGCTCTCTGGAACTCCACACTTTTTTCAACTGGAGAAAGGCTGCACTTGCTTTACCGATTCGTGCTCTGACATCTGCATCAGTGCCGCCTTTTTTGTCGATGATGCTCCCGAAATAGGTGAGGGACTCCACCTCCTCCAACGGGGTGCCAGCAAGCAAGACTGGTTCTTCCCTGGTTGCGTTCTGCCTCAATGTCTTTGTTTTCTGTTTGTGGATGGTGAGGCCCACTTGGGACGTGATGTCAGCAAGCCTCGTGGTCTTGTCCTGCATTTGTTGATGAGTGTGGGACAGTAAAGCCAAGTTGTCTGCAAAATCGAGGTCGTCAAGCTGTGTCCACTGTATTCCGCTTCTTCTCTACTCAGTGGTCCTCTTCATGACCCCGTCTATGGCCAGTAGGAAGAGGAACAGAGACAGCAAACACCCCTGCCAGACGCCGGTTCTGACCTGGAGCTCCCTGGTGAACTGCCCTTCGTGGATCACGCGACATGTCATGCCATCGTAGCTGCTCTTGATCAGGCTGATGAACTTTGTGGGTACACCGTAATGTCGTAGGAGTTTCCACAAAGTCTCTTGGTTCACATTGTCAAATGCTTTCTCGTAATCCACAAAGTTGACGTACAGCAGGGAGCTCCACTCCAGAGACTGTTCCACGATGATGTGGAGGTTGATTGATTGTACATTGCTTAACGTCCCGACAGCAACAAGGCTTTCTCAGGATGTGCCTGCACTGCTTGTGAAAAAAAAAAAAAAAATAAATAAAAAAAAAAAAATAAACAGAACATTGAATGTATGTCACCAGCCACCCCACCCGGGTCTGCCCTGGGGGACTTGGGTGGGGTTAGGTATTTTTTAGTTCCCAGGGTCACCCTGGTCAGCCCCACAGGGTGGGTTTTTCTCTCTATTCTGGGGCATGCGTTTCTGTCTACCCTTTGTCCATTCACCTGTATTTGCCTTTTTAAAACTCTCCCTACTGTCTGCACTGCCTGTAGCGCTTGATATTGGATGTGTGTTGCTAAATGGTCTTAGCTTTATTTAGGCCCCATGTGTTAGGTTTATTTAACGTATTTGACCGGCTGGTGACATACATTCAATGTTCTGTTTAGTTTTTTTTTCACAAGCAGTGCGGGCACGTCCTGAGAAAGCCTTGTTGCTGTCGGGACGTTAAGCAATGTACAATCAAATCAAGTATGTCACCAGCCGGTCAAATACGTTAAATAAACCTAACACATGGGGTTAAATAAAGCTAAGACCATTTAGCAACACACATCCAATATCAAGAGCTACAGGCAGTGCAGACAGTAGGGAGAGTTTAAAAAAGGCAAATACAGGTGAATGGACCTCGGGTAGACAGAAACACATGCCCCAGAATAGAGAGAAAAACCCACCCTGTGGGGCTGACCAGGGTGACCCTGGGAACTAAAAAATACCTAACCCCACCCAAGTCCCCCAGGGCAGACCCGGGTGGGGTGATGATGTGGAGGGTGGCGATCTGGTCTGTACATGATCAGTTTTTCCTGAATCCTGCTTGCTGGTCTCTCAGCTGGGGGTCGATGGAGCTCTTCATTCTCTCCAGGATGATCCTGTTGAAGACCTTTCCTGGTACTGACAGCAAGGTGATTCCTTTGTAATTGATTCCTTTGTAATTGGAACACTTGCTGAGGTCGCCTTTCTTGGGAAGCTTGATTAGGTACCCCTCCTTCCAGTCAGCCGGCATCACCTCCTCTTCCCAGATCTTTCCTAATAGTGGGTACAACAGCTCTTCTGTTGTCTCTAGGTCTGCTTTCAGAGCCTCCGCTGGGATGCTTTCTGGCCTTGCTGCTTTGCCGTTCTTCAAAAATGCCACTGCTCTTCTGATCTCTTCCCGGCTGGGTCTGTCACAGCTGATGGGTAGTTCAGTCTCTGCTGTTTGGATGTCGGGGGGGTCGGGTCTGTTCAGTAACTCTTCAAAATACTTGGCCCATCTGTCGAGTTGGTCTGCTCTGTCTGCAATGGGCTTGCCTTCTTTGTCTTTTACTGGTCTTTCTGTATGGCCATACCTGCCCGACAATCTTCTGGTAATGTCATAGAGCTGTTTCATGTTGCTGCTGCCTACTGCCTTTTCTGCCTCTGCTGCCAGGCTGTCTGTGTAGGCCCTCTTGTCTGCCCTGATACTCCTCTTCACCTCGCGGTTGGCTTCCGAGTATTCCTCCTGTGCCCTAGCTTTGGCTGCTCTCGTGCGACTGTTGTTGACAACTGCTTTCTTCTGCTTCCTCACTTCTATCTTCTTCAAGGTCTGTGCCGACAGCCTGTCCTTGTGATGGTGTTTCCTGAACCCTGCAGTGTCTTTGCACATTGAGTTCAGCGCCTCTCTAACTGCCTTCCACTGCTGCTCTGTGGTGACCGCCTCCTCTTCATTTACTAGCTCCTGTAGCACTTGAAATCGATTGGACAGCACCAGTTTGAACTCTTCTCTCACTCCAGTCTCTCTCAGGAGGCCTACATTATAGCGCTGTCTTCTTGTTGTCTCTGTGCGGCTTTTCTTTAACCTGAGCTTTATACTTAAGGCAAGTAGATGGTGGTCTGAGGCGACATCTGCTCCCCTCCTGCCTTGAACATCTTGAAGGGTTTGATTGATTGATTGTACATTGCTTAACGTCCCGACAGCAACAAGGCTTTCTCAGGACGTGCCTGCACTGCTTGTGAAAAAAAACAACCAACTAAACAGAACATTGAATGTATGTCGCCAGCCGGTCAAACACATTAAATAAACCTAACACATGGGGCCTAAATAAAGCTAAGACCATTTAGCAACACACATCCAATATCAAGAGCTACAGGCAGTGCAGACAGTAGGGAGAGTTTAAAAAAGGCAAATACAGGTGAATGGACCTCGGGTAGACAGAAACACATGCCCCAGAATAGAGAGAAAACCCCACCCTGTGGGGCTGACCAGGGTGACCCTGGGAACTAAAAAATACCTAACCCCACCCAAGTCCCCCAGGGCAGACCCGGGTGGGGTACATCTTGAAGGGATCTTCTAAATTTCTTGCTAATGCAGATATTGTCTATTTGGTTCTCTGTAGTATGGTCAGGTGAGACCCAAGTTGCTTTGTGTATTCTTCTGTGTGGGAAGATGCTGCCTCCAATGACAAGTCTGTTTAGAGCACAAAAGTCTACAAACCTCTCCCCGTTCTCACTCATCTCCACTAGTCCCTGACTCCCCATCACCTCTTCGTATCCGGTGTTACTTACTTACATACTTACGCCTGTCACCCCTACCCGGGTATAGGCCGTCGACGAGAGACCTCCAGCGACTCCTGTCCTGTGCTTCTCCTTCGATTCTACTCCAGGTGGTTCCCAGTCTCTTGATGTCTGCTTGGAGGTCTCGACGCCAGGAGTTTCTCGGCCTACCTCTTTTCCTCTTTCCCTGGGGGTTCCATGACAATGCCTGCCTAGTGATACTGGAAGCTGGCTTTCTCAGACTGTGACCGATCCATCCCCATCTTCTTCGCCCAATTTCATTCTCTGCTGTTATCTGCTCTGTTCTCTCCCAGAGTCTGACGTTGCTGATCTTCTCTGGCCAGTGGATTTTCAAAATTCTTCTAAGGCAACTGTTCATGAAGGTCTGTACTCTGTTGACTGTGGTTTTTGTCAATCTCCAAGTCTCTGCTCCATATAGGAGAACTGCTTTTACATTGGAGTTGAAAATCCGGACTTTGGTGTGTTGTGACAGCTCTCTGGAACTCCACACTTTTTTCAACTGGAGAAAGGCTGCTCTGGCTTTACCTATTCGTGCTCTGACATCTGCAACAGTGCCGCCTTTTTTGTCTATGATGCTCCCGAGATAGGTGAAGGACTCCACCTCCTCCAACGGGGTGCCAGCAAGCAAGACTGGTTCCTCCCTGGTTGCGTTCAGCCTCATTGTCTTTGTTTTCTGTTTGTGAATGGTGAGGCCCACTTGGGACGAGATGTCAGCAAGCCTCGTGGTCTTGTCCTGCATTTGTTGATGAGTGTGGGACAGTAATGCCAAGTCGTCTGCAAAATCGAGGTCGTCAAGCTGTGTCCACAGTGTCCACTGTATTCCACTTCGTCTGTGCTCTGTGGTCATCTTCATGACCCAGTCTATGGCCAGTAGGAAGAGGAACGGAGACAGCAGACACCCCTGCCTGACACCAGTTCTGACCTGGAGCGACATGTCATGCCATCGTAGCTGCTCTTCATCAGGCGGACGAGCTTTGTGGGTACACCGTAGTGTCGTAGGAGTTTCCACAGAGTCTCTCGGTCCACACTGTCAAATGCTTTCTCATAATCCACAAAGTTGACGTACAGCGGGGAGCTCCACTCCAGAGACTGTTCCACGATGATGCGGAGAGTGGCGATCTGGTCTGTACATGATCGGTTCTTCCTGAATCCTGCTTGCTGGTCTCTCAGCTGGGGGTCAACGGAGCTCTTCATTCTCTCCAGGATGATCCTGTTGAAGACCTTTCCTGGTACTGACAGCAAGGTGATTCCTCTGTAGTTGGAACACTTGCTGAGGTCGCCTTTCTTGGGATCACCTCCTCTTCCCAGATCTTTCCAAACAGTGGGTGCAGCATCTCCACTGTTGTCTCTAGGTCTGCTTTCAGAGACTCCACTGGGATGCCATCTGGGCCTGCTGCTTTGCCATTCTTCAAAAATGCCACTGCTCTTCTGATCTCTTCCTGGCTGGGTCTGTCACAGCTGATTGGTAGGTCGGTCTCTGCCGGCTGGATGTCTGGGGGGTCGGGTGGGCTAGGTCTGTTCAGTAACTCTTCAAAATACTCGGCCCATCTGTCGAGTTGGTCTGCTCTGTCTTCTTTGTCTTTTACTGGTCTTTCTGTATGGCCATACTTGCCTGACAATCTTCTGGTAATGTCGTAGAGCTGTTTCATGTTGCCGCTGCCTGCTGCCTTTTCTGCCTCTGCTACCAGGCTGTCTGTGTAGGCCCTCTTGTCTGCCCTGATACTACTCTTCACCTCACGGTTGGCTTCTGAGTATTCCCCCCTGTGCCCTTACTTTGGCTGCTCTCGTGCGACTGTTGTTGACAACTGCTTTCTTCTGCTTCCTCACTTCTATCTTCTTCAAGGTCTATGCCGACAGCCAGTCCTTGTGATGGTATTTCCTGAACCCTACAGTGTCTTTGCAGTATCCGGTGTTGTCCTCCCCTATTTTGGCATTAAAATCGCCCATGACAATGGTGATGTCTCGTTCCGCACATTTGTCCACAGCACTCTGGGGTCAGTCGTAGAACTCTTGTTTCTCTTCCTCGTCACTGTCATTAGTGGGCGCATAACACTGGATGACTTTGAGCTTAATCTTTTTCCTGGTTCTAAAGGCTGCTGTAATAATTCTTGGCCCAAGAGGTTCTCAGCACTCTCTGTGCCACTGGCGACAGCACGAATGCTACACCTTCTGTATTCTCCTCTTCATGACCTGAACACAGAATCATCTCCCCACTTATTAGCAGCCTTTTGTGACCAGACTGCGTCCATCTGGCTTTACCGATACCTAGCAGGGCAATGTTGTACTTTTGCATTTCCACTGCTATCTGGGCGGCCTTCCCGCTCTGGTACATGGTCTTGACATTCCATGTGCCCATGGTTGTCTCCCTGGATAGAGAGACTGAGGCGGCTCGGTCCTGTGGCTTCCGAAGACTTCCGACTTTCACCACAGGATGTCATAAATCTTCTGGTAGAAGAACCTTCCTCCTCCAGGAATGGAATTGCTGTTTGTCTTTTTGTCGGCGTTTTTGTAGCTATTTCCTTATTTGCAGGGTGGGGAAGCTACCCCATGCCCAACCCCCTTACTAGGAGGACCAGGGGTTTTCTGTCGGGGTCACCTTCCCTTAGACCATGTTGGTTCACGGCACCTTATTTCATTTGGTGCACCCCTCTCGCGAGGGACCCCCTAACCACCACCCAGGGGATGCGCCTCAACACCATATGGTCCCAGCGTGAGGGACAACACATATGGTCTGTGTATAGAAAACAATGTCAGAGAGAGAACACAGTCTTGAGGGCAGCCCGAATTTAACACCCTTTGGTCAGACAGACAACATTTACATGTTGAGGCCTGTCCTTCAGTCTCCCACCCACAGAATAATGCTTGTGTTCACATGAAAGTCCATCATACGCTGCAAAAGCATCAGTGGTTCAACAGTATTAAAAGCATTAGAAAAGTCAATAGACAGAATTCTCACACGTGCTTTTGAATTTTCAAGATGTTGAAAAACAAGATTGTACAGAGTAAGGCACGCATCTTCCACACCCCTATGATTTTTGTAAGCAAATTGAAGTGGATTCAGTAGTTCGGCAACATCATTTAACAGATGCCTCCGCACCACCTTTTCCATACATTTTGACAGAATAGAAGTCAATGCAACTGGGCGGAAATTGTTGAATTTACGAGCATTGTTTTTTTTTTTTTTTTAGAAATCGGAACAATGATTGATGATTTCCAAGCAGTAGGGACAGTATGAAGATAAAGCAGGAACTGAAAGATAGTAGTGAAGATCTTTCCCAATTGACCTGCTCAGGTTTTCAATGCTTTTCCTCCTAACCCATCTGGTCCAAGTGCTTTGTGTGCATTCAGCTTAGAAAAGATGTTCACTACCTCCTCTTCAGTAACTGACAAAGGCGGTTCAGGCACAATAGACTGGCACAAGTCATCACAGTTAGCATTAAGGTTCCTGCCATCGAACCGTGAGTAAAAACGATTCAGATCATTCGCCATCTCAACTGGATTCCCAGTACAAAGCCGTGCTTGTTTCTTTTGCTGCCTACCCATCATGCAGTTCAGACCATTCCAGGCCTCTCTAGCGTTGCCAGAAGTAAATTTTGTTTTGATCTTGCTTTTATAATTCAGTCTGGCAGCCCTTCTATAATCCTTGTCCTTTTCCCGAAATTCATTAAAAAGCAAGTTTCTTCTGGTTCAAATACACCTTAAGCTCCTTGCTGACCCATGGCATATTGTTGGCAAACACCTTCACTGTCTTGGTTTTAATTCAGTGTCCTCACAAAATCTTACATAAGATAAAGATGTGACTGTCTCAAAAAGTTCATTACCTAGGATCATCACAGTATGAGTAAACATATCCCAATCTCAGAATCTGTTGCCTCAATTTAAAGCACCCACGGAGCTCCTCCATGCTGTCTGGTGTTCACACTCCAGCCGTGGTTTTTGTTACAGGCTTGGACGTCTTTATTTTCTGTCTATATGTTGGCAACAAGTGTACGACGTTGTGGTCCGAGCACCCCAGTGCGGGCCTACACAACGGCTTGAACACATCGTCAATGTTGCGCCACCAGAGAGCAATAGTGCGATTAAGTCTTGTAGGGCATGTAATGTACTGTTGTAGAGAGAGGTCTGTTGTTAAATCGCACTGATTAAAGTCGCCAAGAATAAATACTGGATGGTCAGGAGTCATGACTGCGTGACACCACTCTGGAATAGGTCTGCGATCGTCTCTGCTGCAGCTTTGAAGTCGGGACCCAGAACATAAACACTGGTAATAATAGTCAGCTGGCCGAACTCACGTGGCAAGTAGTGTGGTTGCAGCGACACGGTTAGCAGTTCAAGGTTGCGTGTACACGGTCATCTGTGTTGCCCACCTGTCGCTGACGAACATACACACACACCTCCCACGTTCTTCTTTATCTTAACACTGTCTCTGTCAGCCCGTAAAGTTGTAAAACCAGGCAATGTCACTTCCCCAGAATCCTCTGCCAGCCATGTTTCGGTAAAACAAAATAAATTAGTCCACCTAAAATCACCGTCAAACTGCATTAGAGCTGTCAACTTATCCATTTTATTCTTCAAGGAGCGAACATTTTATAATGGAATGGTAGGGAGAGGGTGTCTACTCAGTGTAGTACTACCCCGTCTCTTCGAGTGTCTCCCTCACTCCGCCTCTCTTTTTCGGCGGCTTCTTCTCAAGTTCTTTCCACAGTTCAGAAAGATCGATCAAGTTCAAATCATGTTTTACACCCGAGTGTTGCAAAGCGAGCAAAAACTCACGACTGTACTGGTACACAGGCAAAATGCCGGATGAAACGGTCGGTCCTTGCTGGCCCAAAACTAAAGTCACGACCAACACGTCGCAAAAGAAGCACAGAGCTACGACGGTCAATATGTAATGTCACCCCATCATGGCACAAATGCTTGCACACTTTCATTCACAATAGCACTCTGCACCCCCCAAAAAAAAAACAAAACAAAAAAAAAAACCAAAAAAAAAACAACAAACAAACAAACAAACAAAACAACAACAACAAAACAAAAAAAACAAAACAAACACAAAACAACACAAATAGCAGGGACAGTGACGAGCCAAGGGTCGACGAACAGAGTTGCGCCCCTTGTTACTTCTTTGTCAGAATTCGGCCCTGCACATCGTGTGCATTCTCTGGAGTGCGCTCCGACCAGCCCCATTTCAATGTCTACCGTATTTTCAACAAAAAGGCCCTTCTATAAACAGAAAAAACTAAAAAATGACCCCCCAAATACAGCTGTTTGCCGGTTTCCGCACAGTTCGTGCGGGATTTGGACGTACACAGCACGGCAGTCTTCAGGATATGACGACACAATGAACAATCTGACATGGCTGCCAGTGCGAAAGTCGAGGAGTGTGGTAGGAATGGTTCTAAAAATGAATGAAGATGTCTGAGTGTACATTTACCGTGCAGAATGGCAAGTGAGTTACCAAGAAGAAGTGGCCCTGTAAAAATACGTCTTACAGGTGAGATTTATTGATTGAAACAGGGCTTTTGTTTTCACAACAGGTTAAAGTGTCTGTAGACCCCCAGGTATAAATTTTAGAGGGTACATAGACCCCCATCTGAGCATAATAGAGGGTCTGCAAATTTATTTTAAAAAACTGCATCATCTGTATGTTCTTTAAAATAAATTAACTCATTTCGCTCTCTCTTCTTTAAATTTGTTGTGACAGTGTGTGTGTGTGTGTCTTTTCCATGATAATGATTCTTTAACTGGTGAGCTATCCTGCAAAAGCCATTCTCACTCTCCGTCTCTCTTGCACACACACACACACATACAGAGAGAGAGAAACACACACACACACACATTATATACATATATATGATCATTTGATTATAATGTATTGTAAGTGAGAATATAGCCTTTTCTGCTGAATGCAGATTGATAACCAAAGTCTGACTTGTCTAAACTCTCTCTCTCTCTCTCTCTCTCTCTCTCTCTCTCTCTCTCTCTCTCTCTCTCTCTCTCTCTCTCTCTCTCTCCCCCCTCCCATTCTGTGTGTGTGTGTACATTGTGTGTGTATGTGTGTGAACTGATGTACTTAAAAGTTAGTTTCAACCCATTTAACCAGAAAGACGTATTTCTCCAAGTTGAGACTTAGAGCTTTTGCCTAATAACTGTGTACCAGAAGATGGATCGACCATGATAAAAAAAAAAAAAACAACTGACAAACTTATTTCTGTTCAAATTTCTGGACTTGCTTTTTGAGTTTGCCTCCATGCATATTGCGCATGTCATCCGTGTGCCGTCGTGCTTTAGCCATGGAAATAGATGCAGCCATGAACTCTGAAACTCCGTTGCAGCGGCGGTGCCACACACGGCCCAAGGGTATCATTTCTGGTATTGTCGATGGACACGGCGGTGTCAAAGTGGAACTTTCTTGTAAGCAATTATCAAGACCAGACGGTGCCGGATTGAAGAATCTGAAGCATTCCAGCTTCCTTTGCTTTTTCTCCGCCATTTACAACTTCATTCGAAAGTGAAACGCACGATGCCGTATCCCATAATAGTATAAATGGTGACGTCACAGCAAGTAATGTATTCAACATATAGTGCACACTTTGTAATAACGTGCTGACACCACATGTAAACTAACAGTTTGCCCATCCAGTTACACTCGCACGGACCCCAGGCATGCAGCTGCGACCAAGCGAGCGGCTAAATGAACCGCAGCTAAATAAGTAAAACGACTGTCACAGACCTCTGTTAGGGTACGCACGGTGGCACAAGGGTGATGTGTCTCGGACGCAGATGGACTGAATTTTAGTGCGTCTGACTACCGGTTAGTTACATTACTTCCGTGATTTTGAGTTTTAATGCGTCGGACGCACAGACGCACTAAAATGGAAGCCCTGTTGAAAACAAACTGTTTTGAGGACACAAGAGCTTTATTTTGTGTATAGATAGATCTCTATGTTTTATGGGGGTTTTTGTTGGCTCACGTGCAAAGCAAAAGTGAGTATGTTTTGGGCCAGTGGTCGTCCGTCCGTCCGCCGTTGTCCGTGGTAAACTTTAACGTTGGCATTTTCTCGGAGACTATTCAAGCCACAGTCTTTAACTTGGCTCAAGGATACTTTGTGGCAAGACCTTTTTAAACATACCAATTTGAGTGACCCTTCACCAAGGTCACAGGGGATCAGGAAATATGTGACCCTCTCTCACAAAATCAGTCTTAACTCGTATTTTGGATGTTTTGACTATGAAAACTACAGTGTTTGCTGATTACTGTGATATATGACTGTATGCTGTAGTGCAAAAATTGTAAAAGCTGTTAGTGTTTAAAGTTGTTAAAGCCTCCGGCGGCCATTTTGAGAAAACAGCCTGTGAAGTTTCTGTGTGCAGCATAATTGGGGCCAAGGGCAGACTTTTAAAATCATTTTTTTACCTATTTAAAGGCATTTTTCATGATAAAGATTTTAACCATACGATACTTTGGTGTATGTAGAAACTAGAATACATTTCTCCCAAAAAGTGAAAATGCCCCAGATTGACCCCCACCACATATTATTGCGTGTAGTGCTGATTGGCTCGCTGCGAGTTAAGACTGGTTTCGTGAGAAAGGGTCACATGTCCAAAAGATATATTTTGACATAATTTATTTTTTCTCAAATACTATTCACAACTTCAAACCTAAACTTGGTACAAAGGTACCTGATGGTAAGACTTCTATGCATACTAATTTGGTTGATCTTGGAAAGGTCAAGGGTCACAAGAACTCAGAAAATAGATGAAAAATAGCCATAGATATTTTTTTTTTCAAATACTGTTGACAACTTCAAACCCAAATTTGGTACAGAGATACCTGATGGTAAGACCTATCTATGCATACTAATTTGGATGACCCCTTAAAAAGGTCAAAAGTCTGGCAAATGTGTGTAAAATGCCAATTTTTTAAAATAAAATTGTACGTATTATCAGCATTTTATCAAATTTTTCAACCAGATTTGGCACAAAGATAGCTGATCATAAGACCATCCTATGCATACTAATTTACAGTTCTACCTCAATCGCCGCACGTGCCGTTTGTGGGCGTGGTCTAAAAGTCAACACATCTTGATAACTTGGCCTGCTAACTCGCACTGTTTATGTTTCCGCGGTGCTTGCCTGTCATCTGGTCACAGTCAAGGCGGCCCTGTTTTAGTTAGACTCAGTTTGAGAAACATCAGCATGAATGACACCAGTAAGAGAAATAGATTCTCATGAGCCCTCAAGCAGAGGCCCCTTGCATTATTATAGCTATTCAATGAGATTGTTTAACCAGCATTGTACTCTAGAACTTTTTGAGTGATA
Source organism: Semisulcospira habei (assembly GCA_036245525.1). NCBI lineage: Eukaryota > Metazoa > Mollusca > Gastropoda > Semisulcospiridae > Semisulcospira > Semisulcospira habei. The sequence goes on along the minus strand of BTPG01000008.1, from coordinate 178,133,255 downwards.
ATTAAATTATATATTTTCACATTTTTGGGGATTAATTTCATGAATTATATGGGTTAATCTTAAAACAATTAAATCTTTAAAAAAAAAACCAAACACAATCTTTTCATTAATAATCACATGATTTTTCATACATGAGCCTACAGTTTGTCTTGGTTGTCGGGTACGATTAGGTCAATTGCGTGACCTGTATGCCCTAGGTGTGAAAATCAGACAATTTTCTGCACCACTTTTTCGAAGTCATTTGTAAAACAGCCACATGACTTTAATTTTTCTTTTATGAAAAAAACTATCTTCTCATTAAATACCCGCATGATTTTTCATAAACAGTGTTTGCATAAGCCTGGTGTTTGTCCCGGCTCTGGGGTAGGATTAGTCAAACTGTGACCTGTAAGCTCTAGGCGTGAAAATCATCAAGGAAATTGCAAAGTTGATTCTCTGATACGTCAAATGGTAGTACTGCGATGAGTGACATATAACATTGAGTCGTCACTATGAACACGGCGTCATGGGACTAATGATGCCATGATGTGAGGCTTGAAGTGAGGTCATTTCCCTGTTCGTGCTAGTTTTCTTCTTCAGAATAGCTATGCTTATGAATGGCGGAAATCGCTGTGTGTCCATCTTTATTTCTGTGTGCCAGTGTGTGTGGATCAGAGGGTGGGTTAGAGTAGAAAGAGATGGATTGCTGTCGCTACACGAACCTACAGAGCATACTAATGGTGGGAAGCACCGTGTGTTCATCTTATTTGTGTGCGCCGACATATGTGTTGATCAGAGTTTGGCTTAGAGAGGAGGGAGATGGATCAGCTTAATAAGCCTAAAAATATGAACAACTCTGAATATTACTAAAAGATAAACGCACAGTAAAATTTGAGATGAAATCCTCATCTTTGTTTGTCTTGTAAACTGTTAGAACTAGAAGTAGAATGAATAGATTTGTTGTATTTCAGTGGTTGCTGAAAGAATGATTTACAAGCAAATTGTTCTCACCAGAAAAGTGAATTCTGACAAGTGCTCTTTAGTTCTAAGACAGTTTTTCGCTTTTGAGCTGTGTTACACCAAAATTTAAAATGGTGACCATTATTGCTTAGGTACTTACAATTTTCACGACATAATGTAAGCAAGATATTTATATTCAGTTTAAACCAAGGACTGATTTTCTAGCTCTATTAGAACGTTCTGCAGGTGGCATAGAGAGCAAAAGGGGGCGGACTATCCTCAGTCTCCCCTACCGTCAAAATTGGCTAAAAGAACAGAAAATACTGACGTGGCGAGCAATGAATTCAGTTTGTTTTGCCGGAGCTCAGTGTGCATCCAGAAGCACATGGTTCTACAGTGCACTGATTAGTCAAGGGTTTTTAGCACGTGCAGTTTGAGTGACATTTTCAGGTACGGAGTGGGTAGTAGGTCTATTAGAAAGAGACAGTGAAGAATGGCCTGAAAGGTGATAAATTACTTTGTTTTTGTCAAGGTAAAGACTGTTGAAATCAACATGCCAACACCATCCTTTCACAAAACACAAGTAATGCATCATGAAATTATCATGCATAAGAAGGACTGGAGCAAATGGACCATTTTCCCCGATGTGTATTGTGATCATTTGGTGTTCAAATTTTATTCTCTGCAAGAAGCACAGTAATTGCACCTGAAGATCTTATAACCTTGAATTGAAATTCCTCCATTGGATTTACTTTTATATGTTAAGGACAAAACAGAAAGTCTTAAGGTGGATTTATTATCGTACATAAAGATGATGAAAAAAGCTTTTTGGTTCACGTGTGAAGCAAAAGTGGGTCTGTGTTCAGTGGTCCTCCATCTGGCGTCAATCCAGCATGTGTCCGTGGTAAACTTTAATGTTAGCACTTTCTTGGAGACTATTCAAGGCCCAAGGATACTTTGCGGCAAGACATTTCTAAACATACCATTTTCATTGATCTCTCTCAAAGGTCAAGGTAAACTTGGTAGAGATACCTGATGGTAAGAACTTTCTATGCATACTGATTTGGATCACCCTCGGAAAGGTCAAGGGTTACAAGAGGTCAGGAAATAGATCACAGGTGAGATAGCTATTTCTTGACAATTTTTTTTGTTTGTTTTCAAATACTATTAACAACTTCAAACCCAAACTTGGTCCAGAGATACTTGATGCTAAGACCTTTGTATGCATGCCAATTTTGATGACCCCTCAGAAAGGTCAAGGGTCACAAGAGATCGGCAAATGATGTGCAAAAATATAAAAAAAATATATATATATTTTTTAAATCAGCACTTTGCAAAACCTTTCAACCAAATTTGGCAGAAAGGTAGTTTGATAAGAACTGTCTATGCATACTGTTTTGGTTCACTAGTGTCAAAGGTCGTTGGAGATTGACAAAAGTGTGAAAAATGCATACATTTTGGACAGGCCACGGACCACAGTGCTGTTTCCGTACTGTCCAGTCTCTTAGCCTTAGTCAGTCCCAGTCATCCCCTAATTTTTCAATTATCTAAAAAACACTACCGCCCACCAGCTGCACATTTGCCATGCACAAAATACAAGAAAAACCAGCACATCACCCGTCTCATTTCTTGGCTATGAAACTGGTTCCTTACCAACCCCACACCCAAGCACAGCTGAAATCAGCGTGCCCCTCAAATCACTACGTCAAAGGCAACTCACCATAGGCCCACCGTTGTCCACTGGATAAGCTCAGGATGGTATGAATCAAAGCACCAAACATGTCTCGTCTCAGCTAACCACACATTTCCAGCAAATTCCAACATTCAGCCCAACTGCAAATTTTCAAACAAGGCAAAAATTATTTTTAAAAACACGGGGCCTCTTACTGCCTGAACTTCCCAATTTAAATGTATAACGTGACCTGTCAGAGAAACTGTTCCAACTGAACACCATTCAATCTGCCATCAGTGCAACCCTTAGACAATAGCTAAGTCAAACCCAAAGTGACACCCTTGAAAGTTGCTGCATCTTTATGTTATGGCCCATTATGTGAAGTGCCTTGATGTGGCGTTCACAATGCTGTTGATGTGTTGGATCATATCTGATGCCATGAACAACAGCCTAGATATGGTCAGAATGCCTCCAAAATTGGCATGTACATCAAGTAATATATCTGATCTTCAGAAATGTTGCATTTGAGACACAGGCACATGAAAGTTTATTTTTTCATATTTTTCCATTGCCTACCCCCCTACTTTTTCTGTTTTTCCAAGTTTACACACACATGCAGTACAGTCAAACTGACTTCTGGTGGGCTGGACAACTGAAAAAAGTTACACTGACACTGATGAAAAATGAGTTTTTAGACCCAAGGCCATTTTCCTTGTGTATCTTAGGGCAGCCCAAAAGACAACGCCCAGGCATCCTCATTGATCCTGTTGTCTGGTGACAACAATCTGGAAGAGGCCTGTAACCAGCTGCCATGCCCTATATGCTGCTGGCAATCTTTCCTCAGGCAAAAGGGGTAATGAAACAGCTCTGCAATTTAAACATTGTCTACTGAGCTATCCCACAGGAAAAAGACTGCACAAAACAACCAAAACTATGCTACGCGGGACACACCGCATACGCTAACAAGTGTCTGGAGTGCTTATTTAGGAGGTAGCAGAGAAAAATGGTAATGTACCGTTCATTTTTATATAAAACACACTTGTCAGAGTCTCAAAACACCTCAGCTCATCTTGCAGATGCAGTAGGCATGTGTGTGCCAAACTTCTGAACACTCCTGTAAAAGCCTGTACTTGTGCCTGCAACTGCTGGTCCCATAACAATGCACTCAAATGAGCTTTACGCAGTGTACAAGTGCTTGTGTTTGGTTTACAATAGACACCAGAGACATCCCTCATGACAGTTACAGCAGAATGACACCTCAGATGCAACCAGTGTAGCAGGACCATGCAAAATAACACTTCTGCATGCCACATTATTTTGGCCGCTTATTTCACTCTGAGGTCAGCTGTCTGATGAAATGCACATGCTAACACTGTTTCATTGTAGTTTTTATCTTAACCTTTGACCGTAAGCCCCCACCCCCCCTCTTCCCCCCCCCCCCCCTCACCTCCAATCCAAACCCCTACCCACCCCACCCTACACCCACCCCACACAACTTCAATAACTGAAAGAGTGAATTTTTTTTTAACGCATTTATCAAACTGAACACCCCAAACCGTGGCCCTTTCAAGGTCAAAGGTCACAGCTCATGGTCGAAGGAAAGACTCATGACTACCTGTAAGACAAAAAATAAATGAGCAAACACACTAAACCTAGCTCACAGTGCAGGTAAACAGGGTGTTGCCATGCAAAACGCCTATAAAACTGCATGCACAGCGATTTTTTTTTTGGCAAAATTTCAAATTTTTTCATGATTTTCTTACTTTTCCAATTGCAAACATCCAAACTCAATGATCTGGTTACACTAAACCAGTTTCCGGTCTGTCACATATGGCATGTGGTGCATCTGACAGGCCACAGACCACAGTGCTGTTTCCGTACTGTCCAGTCTCTTAGCCTTAGTCAGTCCCAGTCATCCCCTAATTTTTCAATTCCCTAAAAAAAAACACTACCGCCCACCAGCTGCACATTTGCCATGCACAAAATACAAAAAAACCCAGCACATCACCCGTCTCATTTCTTGGCTATGAAACTGGTTCCTTACCAACCCCACACCCAAGTGCAGCTGAAATCAGCATGCCCCCTCAAATCACTACGTCAAAGGCAACTCAACATAGACCCACAGTTGTCCACTGGATAAGCTCAGGATGGTATGAATCAAAGCACCAAACATGTCTCCTCTCAGCTAATCACAAATTTCCAGCAAATTCCAACATTCAGCCCAACTGCAAATTTTCAAACAAGGCAAAAATTATTTTTAAAAACACAGGGCCTCTTACTGCCTGAACTTCCCAATTTAAATGTATAACGTGACCTAGAAAACATTAATTTCTCAAGTACAAAAGCCAACTCTTTACAAGTTTACATTAAAACTGGATCATTCATGCATATGAGCCTTAAGGGCTTTGCCATTCTTGTTTTATGATCTCAGTGCGTCTCTTGTGGAGTCTAGAGGCTACTACTGTACTGGGAACCTGACCAACCATCATCCCATGCATAATTGTGTACTACTACTAGTTAATGCCATTTATTTAGGCAATCTGTCTCTCAAAATCCCCCTCCCCCGCCCCCCCCCCCCCCCAAACCCCTCCAAAAAAAAAAAAAAAAAAAAAGAAAAGAGAAAAAAAAAGCCATTTCCAAGAACACATTCAAAATGTGTTAAAGAGTGTGTATGAAATATGGCCCAGTTATGTGTTATTTACCTTGGAAAGAAAGCTGTTTTGAGTAAAAAGCTGATGATGTGTCATTTAATACTGAATACCACCATGCATACGAATCTGATTTAGATAACTTTGTTGTCCAGAAAAGGAAATTGTTGCGTGGTGGCCATTGTAAATAGATCAATAAAAGGTAAAAGAGAGAAACAATATCACAACTTTATAAAATATAATTATAATAAATTTTACTAGCTCTCTCTACAATAATATAAACATGTGTGAGCACACACACACTCTCTCTCTCTCTCTCTCACGCACACACACACACACACACACACAAACACCTGCGCTAATTGCATGTTAAAACTGCACAGTCAGTGCTGTCAGATAAAACTGAGCTCACTGAATAAAATAGGATGACATCTTTTGTAAAAAAAACAACAAACAAACTTAAATTTAAATAAGTACTAAAGCTGTCAGGTGTCCAACATTTAAATAAAATTATACATAAAATCACATAACTATAATTTGTGCTCAATGCAATCGAGTGCAGTCTCGCGCAAAGCGCAAACACATGCTCGCACACTCACAACTAACAAAGATAAAAGTGTACCGCCCACAGAATCAGTTCACAGAATTCGCGCACAACCACGTGCGTGCAAATGTACTGCAGGCATTTGGCCATGTATGACGCACTTAGTGTGTATGCATACACTGCTAATACTAATGGTGCTAATGTATGTATGTGCGAGTGCACACACACTAACAAAAGATTAGATTCTGCAAACGATTTGATATTTATACATGATTTTGTTTTCCTCCAACTTCCAAGAAGGGGAGATATCACAACCACCTAGCATCGGGCAGTCGAAACATGGACACCAAATTAAGAGAAAACAAGAATGGCAAAGCCCACAAGGCTCTCCTGCATAACCGATCCACATCACTAGGACATTGATGAGCCAGATGGCCATACCCCTGACAGGTGAAACACTGAGCCCCTGAACTACTGTGAGGACAGTCACGACTGAAATGACCGTACTCATGACACGCAAAACATTGAGTGTCCGAACTAGCCATACGACCACGACCGTACCCACGCCCAGATTTCTCGCTCCGTGCGTACGGATCGCGACCACCATTGCTGTGACCTCTATCCCCACGTCGAAACCGGAAAGAACCTCTCCCGTTAAATATTTGGGCCCCACGCAAGGTATTGACGCCCCAATATCCCCCAGTCGTGTTAGCGGCGACCAACCCGACTGGCGGCGGCTCGGCCCTACGCACTAGGTTTTTCGTCGGATGCGCCAGCCAAAAAGCCTCCGCGTTCTGAACTAACTCATCTGTAGTCTTGAGGTTACGCTCCCTCAAAAATACCGCCAGATCTTTGGAAACGCTACCAAAGAACTGTTCCGCCAACACGAGATCGAATAATGCCTCATACTTGTGGTCGATCTTGGACAGTTCGATCCAACGCACGAGCAAATGGGACAACCGTTTGCCAAACGACACAAACGATTCCCCTGTCTCTGGCCGACAAGCTCTCAAGCGTTCTCTGAAACCCTCTGCACTACACTGGAACTTCTGTAAGAGACACTCCTTCAAAGTCTCGTAATCTACGTTCCCCGAAACGTTCAGGCTATGGAAAAGACTCAAGGCCTGACCTTCTAGCACCGACGAAAGCAAAACAGGCCAGTTGGCAGAAGGCCAACTCCAACGCCTGTGCGTGAGCCTCGAAACGACACAAAAAAGCATCAATCCAGTCAACCGACTCCTTAAACATCGGTAATCTAGGGAAATTACGTATGCCCCGGCCTACTGAATCACTATCTGGAGCTGTTCTAGACCCTGCATCTCGAGCTAACTGTAGTTGCACCTCCCTATATAGTCAGGAGGAAGTAAAACGTCTAGATAATCTTGACGTTTATGCTTACAGTTTTTGCGTTCAATGTACCGAATGTAGTCTTATCAGTGTGCAATGTATACTATATATATGTTTATTATGTAGTAGTATTTCATGTACCGTATGAATACATATTAGCCAGACGTGGGTCGGGACTGTGCTTTGTCTGACGCGGGCGTTGGTTGAAGGCCCCAGACATACATCACGATACCACGTTTGTCCCGGCCTTTAATCCAATGTTTGAGTCGTAGCGGGGTCTGACCTAACTCTGATTTACGTACTTCCGTGTATGTGCGTGTGCGCGTGTGAGTGTGTGCAAGCGCGTGTCCGTGCCGGTGTGTGTGTGTGCTAGTGTGTGTGTGTGTGTGTGTGTGCGTGCGTGTGTGTTTTCATGTAGTTTGTAGCAAGGACAAGAGTGAAAAAAGGTCTGCGTACCTATTCTTTTATCCTTGGAAAATAAAGTTTCATTTCATTTCATTTCTCTTTTCCTTCCCTTTGATACTCTAGTTCTTTCTCTCACAACGCTCGCTCCTTCTCGTCTTTCTCTCTCTGAAATGATAGTTCCTCCTTTCTAAGGACACTCTCTCTCTCTTCTCCCTCTGAGCTTCTAACTCCTTCTCTATTAAGACTCTTTCTTTCTCTTCTCTCTCTCTTTGAACTTCTAACTCCTTCTCTTTAAGACTCTTTCTTTCTCTTCTCGCTCTTTTGAGCCTCTAATTCCTCTTTCTTAAGTACTTTCTCCCTCTCCCTATCCTCCCTATCCTTACATTTTTCCACATAGTCAAAAAGTTTTTCCGCCTTCAACCCTAGCCTCTCACCTTGCTTAATGTACACCTCTACCTGGTCTGACTGGATAATTAATTACAACAACCTCTTCCCAAAAATAGGAAAAACGTAAAAATACAAAAACATAAACATGAACAAATCACGGCAAGAAGTTAAAACAAAAACTCACAAAAATATCACCAACCTACGCAGAAGAACAGTGACCTACTTTGACGTCCAGATGGAACGAAATATAAGAACGACAGAAAGAGCAAGGAAAAAGACTACTATCTATACAAAAGGAAAAAACAAGTACTAACTCCTCGTAAGATCTAGAAAACTACAGAAACGACGGATCTTACCCCCTAGAATCGGAAAGGGGAATCTAACACAGACAACCAAACACGCACATAGCAATGAAACCTTACTCTAATTCCGCTACTCCACTAGTGCCCGTACTACTCTAACCTACCGTAACCCACCGCTAAAACAGGGTCACCACTGTAACGCACGCAGACTTGCCCCCAGTCGTATGCACAGACTCTCGCACAACAGACGCATACACCGCCACTGACGGGCGCATTCACGCGGTAAAACACAACCACGGGCTTTCTTTCTAACGGAACTTTTATACAAATAAACAATAAAAGAACGCTCAACAACTATCAAACTATTTACACCATACCTTCCCCACTACCAGCATCCCAACATCACATCCACATCACACAATATCAAAGCCAGGCTAGGTATTAGTATCTCACACTCCAACCTGTTTGGTGTTCTTGCCTGGTTACTTTCAGTCCTTTCATGTCTAGGCGTGCAAGTCCTTCTTTGTATGCTCCCGAGTTGTCCCGTCTCTCGTACCACCCCCACCCGGGTCTGCCCTGGGGGACTTGGGTGGGGTTAGGTATTTTTTAGTTCCCAGGGTCACCCTGGTCAGCCCCACAGGGTGGGTTTTTCTCTCTATTCTGGGGCATGTGTTTCTGTCTACCCTTTGTCCATTCACCTGTATTTGCCTTTTTAAAACTCTCCCTACTGTCTGCACTGCCTGTAGCTCTTGATATTGGATGTGTGTTGCTAAATGGTCTTAGCTTTATTTAGGCCCCATGTGTTAGGTTTATTTAATGTATTTGACCGGCTGGCAACATACATTCAATGTTCTGTTTATTTTTTTTTTTTCACAAGCAGTGCAGGCACGTCCTGAGAAAGCCTTGTTGCTGTCGGGACGTTAAGCAATGTACAATCAATCAATCAATCCGTCTCTCGTACCATAGACGTCCTCATTACTCGTACCGTATCTTCGCTGTGACCCAAGTGTCTCGGCACCGGTCACTCACTTCCTGAGTGAAGAGATGGAGAGATGACCTCGCATTAGGTCCCTGGTGACTTGACATTTCGGGGTCCGTCGCTCCAACTCCCGACAAGCACTCTGAACAGTAATAAAGTCCTAAATCGTAATACTTGCTAAACACACACACATATTGGAAAATATGAGACACATTACGTAACACTGATACAAATAACTCACACGTTCATTCACACACACACGTGCTCCATAACCCGACCACTTTCGTAACACCCCCATATCTCTGCCACTACCTTGAAACAGACTATAACCTAACACTCTCGCTATACGTTATCCCATACGCTGGAAAAGACTATACTTAACCACATACTACCTTCATAACGACTTAGGCATACACACCTCACATTCCTTTAGTTATCCATCTCCGTAAATAACTGTATACGAAAACCAGGGGTTACCTCTCTGAACTCCAAACCAACATACTGAACCAAACAAGACAACACTATACAACCGAATTAACTCCTATTAACGCATACTATCTTTAACGCAATCACCATCAATAATATGTATAGAAACATACCTGAATTCTAGGTTTCAGAGTCTTGGAATACGGGCTAAGGTATCTCACATACGTCTGTACCCACTGACAGTAAAGCCCATACTAACGTTTCTATAGCTCTGTTCGCCTAAGCTCACTACAACTTCCCGTGCTAACCGTTCCTTAAAGATTCCACGTGGGTCTCAACACTGAAATTGTTTGAACATAACTTTACACTCAGCTATACATTTATGCAAAAAAATGCATAAATTATATTTTAAAAATTGTGTGTGGTATTATACACACAATTTCAATTGCACAGTGATAGATTCTAAACTATCCTAATTGAGATAAGTGTGAACACAGTAGCTATGAACTTTTAAAAAAATTGGACAACTTGCTCATGAACAAAAATTTTGAAATCCTTGACAACACAGCAAAGAAAGTCAATTAAGATGGTGTGTTTTCCCTTTATTGTGTACTAAACTCTTGTAGATTACAGAATAATTTAGGCAAAAAACACCATTCATAACATAGAATGAAATGAAGGCTAAAAACAAGAAACACAGAATACACCGTGACGAACGAACTTGAGGCTCTTTAACTAACGTGCATAAATCCAAAAATAACAAAACACTACTCAAGTGATGTGTTTTTAACAAATACACTTTTATTTCTCCCAAAATTGTGCCCCCACCCGGGTCTGCCCTGGGGTTAGGTATTTTTTAGTTCCCAGGGTCACCCTGGTCAGCCCCACAGGGTGGGTTTTTCTCTCTATTCTGGGGCATGTGTTTCTGTCTACCCTTTGTCCATTCACCTGTATTTGCCTTTTTAAAACTCTCCCTACTGTCTGCACTGCCTGTAGCTCTTGATATTGGATGTGTGTTGCTAAATGGTCTTAGCTTTATTTAGGCCCCATGTGTTAGGTTTATTTAATGTATTTGACCGGCTGGCGACATACATTCAATGTTCTGTTTATTTATTTTTTTTTCACAAGCAGTGCAGGCACGTCCTGAGAAAGCCTTGTTGCTGTCGGGACGTTAAGCAATGTACAATCAATCAAAAACCAAAATTGTGTCCAAAGAAGTAATGAAAGCAGCAAATACATATTGTAATTGTTTGTACATAACTTTACACCACGAGCTTCAAATTTCAGCAGAAAAGTACCTCCACAAATGGACAAGAACCAGAAAATAAAAATCACGATCACCTGTAGCTTTCTACTACACTACAGAACAGCAGTGATGTAATTATCAGGTTTGAAATTGATAATACAAGGGAATAATGTGTGAAAATGGCAAGTTTGAACATAACTTTACAACCGAACATGTTGGTATTATCAACACTGAAGTCAAAATGAAAGATAAAAATGGGACATTACATCAAATTATGTGGTCAGTAAACCCCAGCATTTACCAGTTTTAATAATTGTGTCTACAATGTTTAAAGCAAGTAGCAAAACAAATCTGTACATGTTTGTACATTACTTTACAACATGGGGTTCAAATCTCTGCACAATGTGGTTCCACAGTGTGAGAAAGCACCAAGTGAAAAAAAGTTTAAATTTTCAATACATTTTAGAACACCAACAATACATTTAACACTCTTGAAAACTGACGTTAGTTAGCCATTGCTTATGCTTGCTATGGGCTGTGTGACATCGGAGCCTACCTTTTGCTCAAATACCTCTGCAAAGAAACACTTTTCTGTACCACTTTCAAACAAATATAATCTAGCACCAATTGACCTAAGTTTACCACGACTGATGGTTTTCAGCAGACCACTGGCACAGAAAGTACTCGCTTTAGCTTTATACTTGAGCTAAACATGGCAGAAACAATTTAAAATTTATGAAACCCAACCACTCTCCACTCGCGTGCACTGTTGGAGAGTGGCAGGAAATCTACAACTGACGCTACAATCTTGCGTGTCATCTATTTCAGGTTAAGCAAATACTCCTTGTTTTGTCTGGTGAGGCTTGAGGAATTTGACCCTCAGAGGATCTACTCCGACAATCACTCCTGAAACACAAAAAAGAGACTGCTTTATTTATGTTGCATAATGATCACAGCGCTTTCTTGAAGCAACCAATAACAAGCTTCCTGCTGATCAAGTTTCCTAAGGAAACTTCAAACTCCTTTTCTTGCAAGCGTGAAAAATGGCACATGTGCTAACTGCTTCTTCCGTTCAGAAATAAAGTTTCATTTCATTTCATTTCATTTCTTTATTGGCCAGTGACAACCAGTCCCACTTGTTTCGGGCCGTACCTTTCAACCTTTTATAATTTTTCAATGTCTCCTTCTCAAACTTCAATGGAGCTAAAACATGTTCAGAATCCACATTTTTCTGGTTTTAAATACTTTAAAAGATTCCTGGCTGCTATCATTCGTAAGCACAAGTATGCTGACATAATCTTGCTCACCAGGGTACAACCTGTCAGGGTACTGCACTACGACACGTGTTTAGCATCCATTTTCTGGGTGCTTTCACGGCTGGGAAAGACCCTTCAGCCTTGGAAACTTTTGATTCAGGAACAAATCCTGAAGAACTGAAACAGAGAGGGTTAAATAATTTAAATTTGTGTCCATGTTTGCGATTTGTTTTTAGCTAGCATCAGCCTAATATGTCTGGTTATTTTTCAACAGCTTTGTACTAAAATGGCTGGTTAAATTATCATGGCAGCTATCAAGTTTGGCCAGCAGCAGCTCAACAAAGAGTAAAAGGCATGATCAGACTGTAACTTGGATAACTTTATCTATCTCCCGTAGTCTTGCCGACCGTTGGGGCACCACTGATGACTTGGCAACCAGCTCCCTCCATTACTCTCTGTTCTCTGCCATTCTCAGTGTATCGCCCAGCTTCAGTCCTGTCCACTCTGAGATATTGTCCTCCCATCTTTTCCTCTGTCTTCCTCTCCTTCGTCCTCCTTGCACAGTGCCTTGCAGGATTGTTTTGGCAAGCCCTGCTGAATGCGTGACATGCCCATACCACTTCAGTTTGCGTTTTCTCACAATGGCTAATAAGTCTTCATAGGGCCCGATGGCTTGCCTGATTCTGCTTCCCACTTCCTCGTTTGTGATGTGATCTCTGTATGAGATGCCAAGCAGCCTTCGAAAACATCTCATTTCAATGGCTTGTATCCACCTTTCAAGGTCTGCTGTGAGGGTCCATGACTCGCAGGCATACAAGAACACTGAGATGACTAAGGAGCGCATCAGTCTGATCTTGCTTGGAGCAGAGTGTGATGTTTCTGTCCTTCCATATGGTCTTCAATCTTGTCAGTGCTGTTGTTGTCTGCGCAATCCTGGACAGTATTTCTGGTTTTGATCCCTCATCTGTCACAATGGCTCCTAAGTATTTGAATTTCTTAACTGTTTCCAGTTTTTGACCTCCAACCATGATTTCAGTGCCATAACTTTACATAAAGATTTACCTGGCCAAACTGTGTAAAGTTATGAACAATCAAACAGCAGGAGCAAAAGATTTTTACTCCATTTTTTATATCAGGAACGTTAAAAACAACAATACTGAATCGATGAAAATGTGTGATACGTTATGTTCTTTTTAATCTTTAAAAATAAAGCTGTAATTGCCTGAACGTAACACTGACAACCTTCAACCGTGTGTAAAGTTATATGTACAAGAGTGGACACAACAGCAAGGTGACGGTAAAAGGTAATAATTATTGTTTCAAAGTGTTGCTGCGCTACAAAACTAATCTGAACATACATTACTTGTTTTGTTTTATCCTTTGAAATATTGAATATCGCATTCAGAAACTTGAACATAACTGTTACAACCAAAACTAAACCGTCATCGTCGGATGGAGGCAAATTCCATCAAATAACATTTTCTTCCTTTGTTCAAAACACGCGGTCATTGAGCCGATTGATTTTACATTTGTTTGTGTCAACATTCATTTGAAGTAATTAGAAAAGCAGTACACTTACATTGCTTTTTTTAAACATTTATGGTGCTCATTCATTAATTTTGCATGAACGTAACCATTTACAACCAAAACTTACCTTCAGCTTTGTCGCTTCCCTGCTCCATCGATGTCATCTGTAGGTATAAGGTAGGTAGGACTGACCAAATGCAAATCTCAAAATGGCCGCCGATTCCAGAAAATCACGCACATTGATGATTGCGAGATTTTTTTCCCGTGTTTGAACATAACACAAAATTTACAACTTTTGGGTTGAAGAAGCTTAAAACGCAGCCTTCTTTAAATTCTCAAAAGGATTTCAAATTTGTTTACGGTAATCAGAATGAAGAGTAATGTTGTCTAGGATATGTTAATTAGGTGCCTCATGGTACGATTTTTGTGTTCCGGTTCACAGCGAGATTTGCACGTGTGAAATTGACGACACACATTATGTTCATTCTAGACTTTATTTGCCCTCAAACTACTTTAAACTTACTTAGACACATGTAAAACTCAGGCATCAGAACTGTCCGATTTTCGGCGATTTTCAGATTTTCCTGGCCCCTGTTTAATAACACTTTTGACTTGGAAATGGCTTTAAATAACTCTACAATTCTTCAAAATCGCCGTTTTCAGATTTTTTTGGGGTGAACAGTTCTGATGCCTGAAAACTTGACGATATGGTAACAAAATAGTAACTTGCATTTGGCTCTCTATAGGCCTACTCTTGGTTTCAAAATTCTATTTCATTCCCCGGATTTTTTTATCTGAAAGCGAACACGTGAGTGATGTCACGTTTCGAAATTTTGGCTTCCGCCGCTCGATCGCACAAAACAAAACTCTTTTATCCCATCGGATGTATGCACAAATGACACAGGATTAGAAGGTATGTTCAATTTCTAACCAGTTGAGATGGATGTGTGAGATGCATGCCCGATTTTGAGTTTGAAGGCTTTGTTTTGTCAGTCAGGTAGTGAAACCGGCACTCGACGCCTAGTCATACTCTTGACCATATATACCAACAGAGCCTCAATGAACTCCTTTCAAGTTTTCCTGGCTATTGTCGTATTTATATGGATGGGTCAGAATCTGAGTATGGGAGAGTGGCTGTGGCCACAGTGTCCTCTCGCCATCCTAGACGCCCATTTAAGCTCCGCCTCCCCGACCATTCATCTGTATTTAGTGCAGAACTGCAGGCAGTCCTGCTGGCACTCAGGCATGCCTATCAGTCTAGGGAAAGGAACTTCCTGATTCTGTCTCTCTTTTTGCCCTGCAGGCCCTTCATGGTGCAGGAACATACCACCCCCTGCTGGTGCAGACTAGAGAGCTCTATGCAGACTTGATGAAGGAATATTATGACATCATTTTTATTTGTGTCCCAGGGCATGTGGGCATCAAAGGCAACAGGATTGCAGATTCCGCTGCCAACGATGCCCGCAATGACCCTGTCCCTGACACACAGACTGTTCGTAGTGATTTTAAACCTGTGATTAGTGCGTACATAGCCCGTGAGTGGCAGTCCGAGTGGGACAAAGAGGAAGCGAACAAGCTGCATATGAAGCTCTTCCTACGGTGTCCGACAGTCTACCTTATCGCTGCGGCAGCCGCTGTGAGGAGACTGTCCTTACTCGGCTCCACATCGGGCACACGTATGTTACGCACTCTCACTTACTAAAACAGGATAAGCGTCCATGGTGTTATGCCTGTGACGAGCAGTTTTCTGTTAGACACTTTTTGCAGTCTTGTGCCACTCTAATTAACACAAGATATGAACACTTCACAGCAGACTCCTTGAAGGTTTTGTTCCGGGATGTTCCCCCGGACAAAATTTTCAGTTTCATGAGAGAATGCAATATTTTTAACAAGATCTGAGCACTCATAGACTATGTGAATTTCATTATTTTGACCTTTCTGATAGTCTGTAGACGTTTCTTTTAATGACTCGTGTGACATTTTAACATGACCTATTTTTAAGATATATTTACAAATTACATCTTGTCTTAAGACCTTTCTTTTAGTCTGGCTGGCCAGATTTTTACTCATCCCACCATGAGATGGCCTTAGTCGCCTGCTCAGCGTTAAACCCCAATAACTAACTATTTTCGTTTTGAATGGGTGAAAAAAAGCATTTGGTGGTACAATAGGGTGGTCACTGTCTAAATGGGTATGTATACTGAAGCCCAGTAAAAGCTTTTTGCGAACTGAAACCTTAATAAAGGTCGGGTGTGCCCCTTTAAAGTCATATGTGACTAAGTGCCAAAAGGTGCTCTCACAAAGAGGACAACTGGGTTGAAAATCAAAGTGTGACATAAAGTACCAGAAAATGTATTAAGTGATGTACACTGTATTGGCAATGTGTTTGTAAAAGAAAAAGATAATATCTGAAATGGTTTTTGAGAAAATGGCTGTTAAGATTTGTAAGTCTGGATATGTCGGACATCAGGTATTGCGACATAGTGCCTTTAAATTAGTGGGATAAAAAAACACAAATCAGTTTCTAAACAGTTAAAATAATAAGTAGTGGTCACAATTGACCTATCCAAACAATTACTGCTTTTTGGCTTAGAATGTTCTAATCCCCGAACATGATTTGTGTTGCAATACCTGACATCCGACCATATTCAATTTTTAAAACATTTTTAAAACATCCTACAACCAAGAAAAACACACTTTGTCATGTTATATACCACTCACAGGAATACATGCACACATTAGAGCACAATGGGAGTCTATCTTTGCTGCCCAAATATATTTATTGGCAGTCAGGGCCAGAATTTGTAACTTATGTCGAACATCAGGATTGCAGCAGATATCCCCAGAATAGTTATCAGAAGCCACAAACACAAAGCCTTTCCCCCAGTTTCAAGCTACAATATTTAACAAACAAAACAGATATGAAAAACAAACTGCATACAGCTTTCTGATGTAATATACATGATGAAACATGACGTGCTAAACAGTCTGCGCCCGAAAAAATAAAACAAATATTCAAATAAGTTTTATCTGTGTACAGGCTGATGCACTATTTTAACTCTGACCCTCAGATTTAGAAGGTCCTAATGGCTATGCAACTGGTTGTCCAAAATGGCTCATTTTAAAAGTGCCTTTGCCCCCAAAAGTTCTACAATCCATATGTGTTGAACGTCAGGATTGCAGCAGCAAATGTTGGCACAAGCCTGACGTCCGATACATTTTTTATCATTGCATTATTATGTTATGAAATTCACCTGTTTCTTGATCTCATTATCTTACGTTTGCGTCACAACAACTGCACGTCTCCATCAAACGACAAAAATACATCGATGACCCGTGTTCATTTAAATAACTCATTTACCAACTTGCATCGATTGGAGGTCAGATGAGATATGCGACACGTGTTCGCGATCGAACGTCAGGTTGCTACAGCCATAAAATTTGTTATCACAAGAAATCATCTTCATTCTCCAACCTACTGCCTAAAATCGGTGCTGGAGTCTCGGGCGATTCAAACTCTTGAAAATGGTCCCTTACAATAAACATTTGGCTCTTTATTTTGTCTATGATTACACTCGAACGTCAGAAGTGATCGAACGTCAGATTTATGAAAACAGTTGCGACAAAATGTCACGAGTTGTAGCTCTCCATTGACAAACCGGACATTCAAAACAACCACGCTGGAATGTGGCCCATAATGCATCTATCATAACCGGACGATCGTAGACCAAAAAACCCCAAAACAACTTTGTTAAACTTGTCAAATAGTTGAACGTCAGATCTTGCGACAAAAACTGGCCGCTCACAATTTTTTTGCCAGCTTAGAAAACTGTGACGGAAAAGTAAATTTAAAGCATATAAAATATTCAACGAAAGCGAAACAATGCAATGACGCCATTTCCGGTTTGGGTCAGCGTGCCTTTCGCTAGCACAAGTTTGCGGAAATTAAGATGCTGCTGTTGCGACAAATCTGACGTCCGACAGTGGCTACTTTCAAGAGCAATAAACAAAAGCATGGCTTGCCTTCAAATCTGGGAAATACACGGATTATAAGATCAATCTTCCCTGAACATATGGGCATGGTTGGCACCAGGTTTGTTATTGTTGCTTTTACACGCGAGATCAAAACAGACCGACGGCATGTCATTGTCCGCTTTCCCGGGCCGATTTTTATTGGTGAATTCTGGCGTTTTACAGTATACTCACCAAACGACTTTACCTTAGGTGCAGAAATTATTGCCAGTATATCTTCAATCATTCACACACACATTGCACTTGTTAAAGTCAACACGTGTCTTTTTAAACAGATTTTAGTTTCACGCAAAAGAGATCACTCACTTTTTGCTCACCTTTTGGCACTTAGTCATGTCTTCATGTGTGAGTGACATGACCAGGTAGGCAGCTGTCGCTCGCGATGTCTGTATGATGGTATGCCACTGGCTTGGGACACTGATGGTAGCTGTTGCTTTTGCTCTTTCAATTGTGGAGTGCATAGCCTTGCACTCCATCTGAGTGTGCCCTGGATCTAGGAATTTCTGGTCAGTCATTTCAATGTGGCTGATGGTCTGGATGGCATGATGGAGAGCAGTGGCCACAAATTGATTTCAGTTTTGACCACCACATGTGTCAGAATATAATCATGAAGAGATAGAAAATGTACAATACAAGAGAACCAAATTCATTAACGCCGCATTGATCACAAAAATCGCGGCATTTTGACAATGACCCCCCATTGACCACGCGACCGCCGCCCCATCTTTAATTTGCCCTATAGATTTCAAATAAACGCAAGTTTGTCAATGCGGCGTTAATGAATTTGGTTCTCTTGTAATTGTACATTGTTCTATCTCTTTACAAAAGCACTGGATCCTCAGGAGCCGAACAGATACCCTAAAACTATTTAATTTTAAACACAAACACCCACAACTCTCTCAGCGCTAACATAATCCCCACCTCAACCCCGGCCCCCGGCTTGCACCAAAACCATATTTTTAAACAAACACTGGCTCCTGAGAATCATCAACTGTATTGCCGAGCAGATACCCTAACACTATTCAATTTTAAACACACACACATGATTGGAACACAATCCCCACCTAACTCGCAAGGTATTGATTTTTCCACCCCACTACACACACAGGTACATATTGATTTAACTGCAGCCAAGACTGCCTTGTTAGCCTCTGTTTTAAACCCCCTGGTATCTGGCTACCTCGTATTGTGTACATAAACAACATGGGGTTTTACAAGATCCTCAGGAGCCTGGATTGAGAGCCAAGTGAAACTTTATACCTTACTTACAGGTTGCCATACGCGGCATGTGCCGTACCATACGCGACGTGCCGCACCATACGCGGCATGACCCGCACCATACGCGGCATGTGCCGCACTTTACGCGGCATACACCATAGACCCAAAAGATGTAGTCAACCCTCCTCCACTGCTCTCACACACACACACACACACACACACACACAGCCTACACAACTAACCGGTATGACAGAGCTGACGTCATAACATCTCATCCGGTGCCCACTCGGCACCGGCCTCCTCGTGGCGTGGGTTGGTAGTCTCCTCAGTCACTGACTGAGTGGGCTAGCAGACGGGTGCCATATTTGTCCAGGATTAGGACTTGATGTCGGCAGATATGTTGTTCAGTCTTTTTCACAGGTCCGGTTTTTAAGGAGCTGTGCTAACCCAGGTCATACCATGTTGGATTGGTCCTTAAAAATACTCGTGTGACTTTTTGGTCCTTTGGATCCCAAGTGTTTGCCGTGCTTGGAGACCCGTGTCGGGGGAGAGGAGGATCCTGGTGGCTGAGGTTCCCTTTGGGCTGCGGCTCACTGGTGTCAACACTCCACTTCGGCCTTGACTTCTGCCTAAACGGGAGGCTAGTCGTACCGGCCTAGTCAATCGGCTCTTGTCGCGTTGAGCCCTATCCCACTGTTGGCATGCGGGTTGCTATGCTGAGCAACATGCTATAGCCTCTGCTGCTGATTAGGTGCTTTACGCCAGTATTCCCCTGCATTCAACAGTGTGATAGAAGGCGGTGGCTCAAACGGTTCAATCGGGCTTACCCTCTTGAGTATATCTTCGGGCAGTCTCCATTGTGCGTCGGCTGGAGACCCGCCGACATTTGCACTTTCCCTTGTTGGGCTCAGTGGCGGCCGGGGACCCCTGGGGGATGAATATCTCTACTAATATAATATGGAAAAAACAAAAAAAACCAAACTTGCACAGAAGCAGCACATAGCCACCAACATTGAAAATGACAGTGACTCGGACTGTGAGGAAGCGACGCCTCAGGCGTCAGCCGTATGGCCTCACTTCCTCATTGTCCATAGCAAGGTGAAGGAGAAACCAGTTAACAAGCTGCATCCTTTTCTGGTGGGGGAGACCCTCAGGAGCCGTGTTGGCAGGCCTGACGCCCAGCGCCTCAGGTCTGGTGACTTGCTGGTGGAGTGCCGTACCCGTGCACACTCCAGCGGGCTACTGAGGCTCTCTTCCATCGGAGACACTCCGGTGGAGGTCACACCCCACAAGACTATGAATTCATCAAGAGGCGTAATCAAAGATCAAGATTTGGCAGAACTGTCAGAAGATGAACTTGTACGGAACCTTAAGTCTCAGGGGGTGACTTACGTCAGGTGCTTCGCTTCCAAGCGAGGTGGTGGGGAGATCCGTCTCCCTACCATCATCCTGATGTTTGGCACCTCCACCCCTCCTACTGCCATCTGGGGAGGTTACTACTCCTTGAGAGTGAAAAAGTATGTCCCTCTCCCCCTCCGGTGCTTTAAGTGCCAAAAGTATGGCCATGGGCAGAAGACATGCCGTCAGGCAGAGGCTTCATGCGCCCGTTGCACTAAGCTCGGACACTCTGCTGAGTCCTGCACAGCCACCCCCCTGTGTGTGAATTGCCAGGGGGCGCATATGGCTTCGGATAAGAAATGCCCTCGTTGGATATCCGAGTGCAAGATTCAGCAGGTGCGTGTGGAGAAGGGGCTGTCCTTTCTGGATGCCAAAAAACTGGTTGAAGGCCCTGGTGCAGCTGCGGCTGCCCCAACCTCTAACACCTCAGTGTATACTTTTAGTGCAGCGGTGGCAGGCAAGCGCCCCACCAAAGACTTTTCATGTCAAACCCCAACTTCTTGGTTGGGGGCGGAGCCTCGGCTCATCTCGCCCCTGGAGAGTAACCCTCCTCCGGTGGTGAAGAGGAGCCAGGGAACGCAGAAGGCAGACACTGCCGGTCCGGTAGTGCCGCCTTCTGTTGCCCCTAAGCCTCAGCCCCCACCCAAACCTGTTAGTCAGTCAACTCCAAAGGCTTCTGGCTCTGGTCAGCCTTCTAAGGCCGCTAACTCTAGCGGCAGGAACATTGCCCAGGACCGGGGGTCTAAGAAATCTATGGGACCGCTGTGCGCACAGGCCCATAAGGGGAACACTGATGTCCCCCTTCAAAACAAATATGCTGCACTGGAGGAGCAGATGGAGGGAGTGGAGGTTGTCGTTGCTGATGCTGCGGCAGCTCCACCTCCTTCATCAGGCATCAGAACTGTCCGATTTTCGGCGACTTTCAGATTCTTCATGTGCTTAGTTAATAACAGTTTTGACTTCTTATGTGCCAGGAAATGGCTTTAAATAACTCTACAATTCTTCAAAATCGCCGTTTTCAGATTTTTTTTGGGTGAACAGTTCTGATGCCTGTTCATCTCCGAAGAACCAGAGGAGGCTCGGGAGCCGGTCCCCCTCTGTTTCTTCAACTCCTTCCAAGTTAAAGGAAAAGGGGGGGGGGGGGGAACTCCTTACCCCCAGATAAGACTTAATCATGTACTCTTTGCTTCAGTGGAATTGTCGTGGTTTTCAAGCTAACTTTGAGGAAATACGTCTTGTAGTCAAGTTCTATAACCCCTCAGTAATATCTCTTCAGGAAACTTACCTGAAGACTTCTGACCCTGTGACCTTTAATGGTTTTAATGTTATACATAAAGGCTCTGATTCGGAGAGGCGCTCGGGTGGAGCGGCTCTTCTCATTAGTAGCCAAATTTTATGTAGCCCCGTTAGCATCGACCCCCACCCGGGTCTGCCCTGGTTGACTTGGGTGGGGTTAGGTATTTTTTAGTTCCCAGGGTCACCCTGGTCAGCCCCACAGGGTGGGTTTTTCTCTCTATTCTGGGGCATGTGTTTCTGTCTACCCTTTGTCCATTCACCTGTATTTGCCGTTTTAAAACTCCCTACTGTCTGCACTGCCTGTAGCTCTTGATATTGGATGTGTGTTGCTAAATGGTATTAGCTTTATTTAGGCCCCATGTGTTAGGTTTATTTAATGTATTTGACCGGCTGGCGACATACATTCAATGTTCTGTTTAGTTTTTTTTTTTTTTTCACAAGCAGTGCAGGCACGTCCTGAGAAAGCCTTGTTGCTGTCGGGACGTTAAGCAATGTACAATCAATCAATCAACCGTTAGCATCGACGCCTGTCTTCAGGCTGTCGCAGCTCGGGTTACCTTAAAGAAGACCATAACCATATGCAGTATTTACCTGCCACCATCACTGCGGGTCTGTAGCAATGATATTTTTAACTTAGTAGATCAACTGCCCCCTCCCTTTATTCTCATGGGGGATTTTAACGGTCACGCTCACCTTTGGGGTAGTGACCACTATGATGGCAGAGGTCAGATGTTAGAATATGTTTTTTCTCAACTTAACCTATGTGTCTTTAACGATGGCTCACCTACATACTCTAACTCAGGTTCCGGATCTAGTTCTGTTCTAGACCTCACTGTGTGTGATCCTTCTCTCATGCTGGACTTTGACTGGAAGGTTCACGATGACGTGTGGTAGTGACCACTTCCTAGTAGTCCTGTCATCGGTCAGCTGTGAGGAGGATTCACCGGTGGGGCGCTGGAATCTCAAGAAAGCTAACTGGTCTCTGTTCGCCTCTCTCTGTCAGTCTCATCTTACAGAGGAGGTGGTCATGTCAGCTGAAGAACCTGTTTCTTGTTTTACTTCTATTTTGTTGGAGGTTGCAGGTGAAACCATCCCTAGAACTTCCACATCAATACATCGGAAGCCGAGAGTACCATGGTTCAATGGAGAGTGCCGCAAGGCCCAAACAATGCGCAAATCTGCTCAGCGACGTGCTTTTCGTAATCCGTCGCAAGCGAATATTTTAACATTTAAAAGACAGCAGGCGAAAGCCCGTTACATTTTTAAACGCGAACGCCGCGCTTCCTGGAGACGCTTTGTCTCATCTTTATCTTCTACAACTCCATCCCAAAAAGTCTGGAAGGCTGTTCGAAGAATTAGGGGCGGGGGTGGCTCGGCTTCTGTCGGCCATCTTAGAGATGGTGCCAGTTTGGTCACAGATAAAAAGGCTGTGGCCAATTTGCTTGCCTCCACCATTGCCCATAATTCTTCAACAGAGCATTATTCACCTTTCTTCCAGAGAGAGAAGGAGAAGCGAGAATCTTGTACTTGTGATTTTATATCGGATAACTCAGAAGACTATAATGCCCCTTTTACGTTTTCAGAATTGCAGCAAGCCATGCAGAAATGTACTGACTCTGCTGCTGGATTAGATACCATCCACTATCAGCTCCTAACACATCTGCCTGAGGATTCACTCCTTGTACTTCTCAAGGCCTTTAATAACCGGATAACCGGTTTTTTTCCACCATCTTGGCTCCAGGCTGTAGTTGTGCCAATTCCCAAGCCGGGTAAGGATCCTTCCGACCCGGGCAACTACAGGCCAATAGCTTTGACATCGTTTATGTAAAACTATGGAACGCTTGGTCAACGCCCGACTGGTGTGGCATCTTGAGTCACAGGGTCTCATCACAGACCTCCAGTGCGGTTTCCGGCGCTTCCGTAGTACAACTGACCATCTAGTTCGCTTTGAGTCTTTTATCCGAGATGCTTTTGTCAACAAGCAGCATGTCTATGCAATTTTCTTTGATCTTGAAAAGGCATATGACACTACCTGGAAGCATGGTATAATGTCTGATTTGTCGGACATGGGTTTTAAAGGGCATCTGCCCGTTTTTATTCACAATTTTTTGTCCAACAGGTCGTTCCATGTCCGTGTGGGCTCCACCCTCTCCAACTCCTTTGAACAGGAGATGGGTGTCCCGCAGGGCAGTATTCTATCTCCTGTTTTATTTAGCATTAAAATAAATAACATTGTAAAGGCCGTCAAGGATGATTCTGAATGCTCTTTGTTTGTGGACGACTTTGTGTGCACGAGGTCGAGGACTTGCGTCCCTTGAGAGGCGCTTGCAGCTGTGCGTTGATTGCATCCAGGGGTGGGTGTCTCTCAATGGATTCAGGTTCTCGCCCTCCAAGACAGTCTGTGTGCATTTTACTAACCAGTCAAAATTTTTTCCAGAACCTAGCCTGAGCATTGCTGGAGTGCCAATTAAGGTGGCCGAAGAGGCAAAGTTTTTGGGGGTCATCTTTGACAAAAGATTGACCTTCTGCAACCATGTTAACTACCTTAGAACCTCTTGTCAGAAGACCCTCGACATTCTTCGTGTCGTTGGTCGTGCTGACTGGGGTGCAGACCGCATTGTCTTACTTCGACTGTACCGGGCCCTTGTTCGGTCCAAACTGGATTACGGCTCTGTGGTATATGGCTCGGCTTCAAAGTCTGTTCTACAGCGTCTGAACACAATTCACCATCAAGGTCTGCGCATATGTCTGGGAGCCTTCAGGACATCTCCAGTTCCTAGTCTGTATGCAGAGGCAGGGGAGCCTTCTCTCAGGCTCCGCCGCATCCGCCTCATGCTCAGCTACGTTCTGAAGCTGAAGGCCCATCCAGATAATCCGGCCTATGATTGTGTTTGTAATCCGTCGTTTGCAGAAATTTACGATGCCCATCCGGGAGCTGTCCGTCCACTTTCCTTCCGTGTCCGACCTCATCTGCAAGCAGCTGGAGTGGACCTGGACAAAGTTTCGGAATCTCTGCAACACGTCACTCCACTCTGGCTACTACCAGTTCCTGACATCTTGCTGGACTTGACCGCCCACAAGAAGGATTGTACTCCACCAGCCATATACCAACAGAGCCTCAATGAACTCCTTTCAATTTTTCCTGGCTATTGTCGTCTTTATACGGATGGGTCCAAGTCTGAGGATGGGAGGCACGCCTTTACCACAGCTGACACTTAGTTCGCTTCAGGCTGCCAGAGAGATAAGGCGCGGCGAGGTCACATTCCACTGTCGCTCGCTCATTCTATTTATATCGCTCTTGCAACTGAGCAGTATACAGCGTGTCCGGCGCTCTGCGCTATAACAACTACCTACACGTTTGTATTCATAACACATCTCAGCCTAAAGTGACTGTTGTGAAACAACATCGTTCAAAAGATGAAGATTTCACCTACACACTGATACCAAACATGACAACATTACAACTTACACTTGTGTAGCAGATTATGGTGAAAATAAAGAGAACGAGAATTTGTTGATGTATGATGCCGGTGTTTGTTGTGAAATTGACAAAGTTCCCACAGCTATAACAGGAAGACATAACTTTTCCCAATGAAACACACTTGCACGCATAAGGGTCAGCATGCCTACAGTAAGTATCACTTACCAGATTTTCGCTACGCGCTGGGGGATGGAAGCAGGAGGGTGGTTAATGAGGTCACTGACAAGTGTCGACAAACAAGTACCAGGCGCCTGCCTTAGTACACTCCCGGCCGAATCGGGGAAAGTGAGGGCTTAGTTACACGGATACTATTGAGGAGATAGTCACGTTTCTTTCTCGGGAAATAGTGTAACACTAACAGTGAACCGTGTACATGTACTTTTGATTTAACTTTTGATCATGATGGAGTCTGATGAAACGCATACAGTCTGTGTACACACAGGTGTGTTCCATGCACTGCGACTAAATGCATTGTGCAGAATATGTGGCGGGAGATCACAAAAGAAACACAGTGATAAAAAGTCATATCTTTGTATCAAATATGAACACTTAATCCACAAGTGTTATGGAATTAATATCCAGGAAGACAAAGACCTGATGCACTCCAAAACACTGTGTAGTAGTTGCTATAGTCGGATGAAACGGATAGACTCTGAAACACGTGTGTCTGCGGAGACAACGCGAAATGCGGCGTCTGATATTGCCTCATCACAACACATTTGGACCATGTTCGATCCAAATACGAGTGTTGAAGAATGTGTCGCGTGCGTTCATTTCATGCAGCTAGGTAAAGGAGGACGACCAGCGAAGGGTGCACATGGGAAGAAACGACCGTTTCGATCTGTGGAATGTCACAGTGACACTCATAACACTGACACTAATAACAGCACTAATGAAGGTGATAGTGGTATACAAGTTTTCATTCCCGCGATGTCTACTCCCCCGTAAAACGCCATGCAAAGTCGATGCTCAAACGTCGCCGTTACAAAGAGTGTGGACCCCATCTCCACCAGCCAAGCGGACGCATGAAATAGCCATTTCACCCATTGAAAAAACGGGTGTCGATATAGCCACATCTCCACATATCAAACGACCCAGCCTTCGACCTGTCCAGGAACTGCAGATGCCATTGACAAAGGAGGAAGAAAAATATCAGACGGCACTAAACCGCACAATGCTTAATGAATCAGCTGATGCCACAATCCGTTGCAAGACTGGAGGACAGCCTTTGTATTTTATGCACATACCAAAACCAAGAAAACCAACAACAGGGGCATCATCAGCCGTAATACGAAGAAGGTCTAAGGTATTAGCCCGTGCTAGAGCAAATATGTCTGGCGGATCAGAAGTGGATGAAGCTGAACAAATAACTGACGAGTTAAGACGAGAAAGAAATGAAAAAATGACTGCAATATTAGACAGAGCAGGCCATAGGCGATCCGTGTATGTCTGTAGAAAACAGGGTATTGCTCTGAGAACCAATCTAGGATTAAGCTGGTCCAAGTACAGAACATACAAACGCTTCATGAGAAGTATTGGTGTCAAACTTGAAAGTGAAAGAAAGGAAAGACAGACCCAGAAAGAAGCGCTCTGTGGCACAGTGACCATTGAACAAAAGAATCTGACTTTTGAAAACAAAGTAACAAACAAGAAAGAAAGCCAGAAAACGCCTGTCGCCTACATAGAGGATCTCACACATTTTGTTCCTGAACTGCTTGACAAGTTTGAAGCTGCAAATCTTCTTGAATGGCATGAACAAATACCAAATGATGAAATTTGGATAAAACTAGGAGGAGATCATGGCGGTAACAGTTATAAAACAATGCTTCAAGTTGCTAATCTCCAAAACCCTAACTCTAAACACAATACGTTTTTGGTGTGTATGGCTAACTGTAAAGACAGTCATGAAAATCTTCAAACAATTTTGCAGCCGTTTAAAGAGCAGGTGTCACTTCTCCAAACCATGAAATGGAAAGAAAAACAGATACGTGTATTTCTGTTTGGCGATTACGATTTTCTCGTCAAACTCTTTGGTGCTTTTGTCTAGTGTGTCAGCAAATGTGCTGAACCGCAAGGTATATTTAAAAACACTGTTGAATACTGTGACCTGTGATGGACTAATCGGATTTTAGTACACGGAGGGCATTAGCAGTCTGTGGAATACCGGGACTATGGGCGAGAAATGCCAGAACGCGACCTGTCAGTGACCTCATTAACCACCCTCCTGCTTCCGTCCCCCAGCGCGTAGCGAAAATCCGGTAAGTGATACTTACTGTAGGCATGCTGACCCTTATGCGTGCAAGTGTGTTTCGTTGGGAAAAGTTACGTCTTCGTGTTATGGCTGTGGGAACTTTGTCAATTTCACAACAAACAGCGACATCATACATCAACAAATTCTCGTTCTCTTTATTTTCACCATAATCTGCTACACAAGTGTAAGTCGTAATGTTGTCATGTTTGGTATCGGTATGTAGGTAAGAATTTCAACTTTTGAACGATGCTACTTTCACAACAGTCACTTTAGGCTGAGATGTGTTATGAATACAAACGTGTAGGTAGTTGTTATAGCGCAGAGCTCCGGACACGCTGTATACAGCTCAGTTGCAAGTACCCCACCCGGGTCTGCCCTGGGGGACATGGGTGGGGTTAGGTATTTTTTAGTTCCCAGGGTCACCCTGGTCAGCCCCACAGGGTGGGGTTTTCTCTCTATTCTGGGGCATGTGTTTCTGTCTACCCGAGGTCCATTCACCTGTATTTGCCTTTTTTAAACTCTCCCTACTGTCTGCACTGCCTGTAGCTCTTGATATTGGATGTGTGTTGCTAAATGGTCTTAGCTTTATTTAGGCCCCATGTGTTAGGTTTATTTAATGTGTTTGACCGGCTGGCGACATACATTCAATGTTCTGTTTAGTTGTTTTTTTTTTTTTTCACAAGCAGTGCAGGCACGTCCTGAGAAAGCCTTGTTGCTGTCGGGACGTTAAGCAATGTACAATCAATCAATCAATCAGTTGCAAGTGCGATATAAATAGAATGAGCGAGCGAGAGGGTAATTTGACCTCGCTGCGCCTTATCTCTCTGGCCGCCTGAAGCGAACTAAGTGCTACGCGCAAGCACTGGCTGGTAAAGCCGTGGAGGGTGGCTGCGGCTGCAGTGTCCTCTCGCCATCCTAATCGCCCATTTAAGTTCCGTCTCCCTGACCATTCCTCTGTATTTAGTGCAGAACTGCAGGCAATTCTGCTGGCACTCAAGCATGCCTATCAGTCACGGGAAAGGAACTTCCTGATTCTGTCTGACTCTTTCTGCCCTGCAGGCCCTTCAGGGCGCGGGAACAGACCATCCACTGCTGGTGCAGATTAGAGAGCTCTACGCAGACTTGATGAAGGAATATTATGACATCATTTTTATTTGGGTCCCAGGCCATGTGGGCATTGAAGGCAACAGAATCGCAGATTCTGCTGCCAACGGTGCCCGCAGTGACCCTGTCCCTGACACACAGACTGTCTATAGTGATTTTAAACCTGTTATTAGTGCGTACGTGGCCCGCGAGTGGCAGTTCGAGTGGGACAAAGAGGAAGGGAACAAGCTTCATGAAGCTCTTCCTAAGTTGTCTGACAGTCTGCCTTTCCGCTGCGGCAGCCGCCGTGAGGAGACTGTCCTTGCTCGGCTCCACATCGGGCACACGTATGTTACGCACTCTTACTTACTTAAACAGGATGAGCGTCCATGGTGTTTTGCCTGTGATGAGCAGTTTTCTGTTCGACACTTTTTGCTGTATTGTGCTGACCTAATTGACACCAGATATAAACACTTTACAGCAGACTCCTTGAAGGTTTTGTTCCGGGATGTTCCCCCGGACAAAATCTTCAATTTCTTGCGAGCATGCAATATTTTTAACAAGATTTGAGCATTCATAGACTATGTGAATCTTTTTTATTTGCCCTTTTTGAGAGTCTGTAGACATTTCTTTTAAAGACATGTGCGACATTTTAGCCTGAGATTTTTAATCTATATTTACATCTTGTCTTAAGACCTTGCTTTTAGTCTGGCTGACCAGATTTTTACCCATCCCGTCGTGAGATGGCCTTAGTCGCCTGCTCGGCGTTAAACCCAAATAACTAACTTATTTGCCCTTTTTGAGAGTCTGTAGACGTTTCTTTTAAAGACATGTGCGACATTTTAGCCTGAGATTTTTAATCTATATTTACATCTTGTCTTAAGACTTTGCTTTTAGTCTGGCTGACCAGATTTTTACCCATCCCGCTGTGAGTTGGCCTTAGTCGCCTGCTCGGCATTAAACCCAAATAACTAACTATCTCATCCGGTAAAAAGCACTTTGCATAAATTATAACAGCTCAACCGGCAACCAAACCCCATCTGGTAAAATTTACACTAACTGGCAAGGATCAGTCCTATCCGGTTATGTACCCCACCCGGGTCTGCCCTGGGGGACTTGGGTGGGGTTAGGTACTTTTTAGTTCCCAGGGTCACCCTGGTCAGCCCCACAGGGTGAGTTTTTCTCTCTATTCTGGGGCATGTGTTTCTGTCTACCCGAGGTCCATTCACCTGTATTTGCCTTTTTAAAACTCTCCCTACTGTCTGCACTGCCTGTAGCTCTTGATATTGCATGTGTGTTGCTAAATGGTCTTAGCTTTATTTAGGCCCCATGTGTTAGGTTTATTTAATGTATTTGACCGGCTGGCGACATACATTCAATGTTCTGTTTAGTTTTTTTTTTCACAAGCAGTGCAGGCACGTCCTGAGAAAGCCTTGTTGCTGTCGGGACGTTAAGCAATGTACAATCAATCAACCTATCCGGTTATGCCTGAGGCTGAAAAGCGAACTCTGTCTTTTCAAAATGTTATGCATATTTTTAGAGGCAAACAACCTGGCGAGTCTATTTCAGCGCTCCACACACAGTCTGGTCAAGCAGGTTTTGTATCTGCGCACTGAAGATTGTGTGTGGCGTGTTATTGATTTTCAGTTCCTAGGCACCAGAGCGTTGCTTTAACCCAGAGGCAGCAATTGCAGCGCTGTGGGTCTCAAATAGACACACATGAGTGGTGTTTTATCTCTCTGCGTGTTAGATGCCGTGGCTTGACTGCTGTTTTAAAACACTTTCTATAAGCGTTACAGTACACTGTGTCAGTCATTCGAAGAAACGTGATGAAGCAAGATGGTTTGTGTAAAATGTGTTGCGCTAGCAAGGCATGCAAGGATTAAAGTGTTTATAATTTATATAAAACAACCTAAACCAAAAGGTAAGTAAAAAAGAAAAATAATAATAATTTTTTTAAATTACATTATAAAATGAATTCAGACGAACTATTACTCCTAAATGATATCTACTCTGTTGAAAACAAAGACTTAGACTGTAAAAAACAGCGTCTTTTGTCTGTAGTTGTATCGGGGAAGTCCAAAGCTTATCTCGGTAAACAATACCTGACAGAAGATATAGAATCCCTCATGATTGACGAGTTAAATAAATTACATTCTAAATATGAAAATCACATTGCTTCACTAATGACTCGAGATCTGAGTCGATCTCTGATCACCCCCACCCGGGTCTGCCCTGGGGGACTTGGGTGGGGTTAGGTATTTTTTAGTTCCCAGGGTCACCCTGGTCAGCCCCACAGGGTGGGTTTTTCTCTCTATTCTGGGGCATGTGTTTCTGTCTACCCTTTGTCCATTCACCTGTATTTGCCTTTTTAAAACTCTCCCTACTGTCTGCACTGCCTGTAGCTCTTGATATTGGATGTGTGTTGCTAAATGGTCTTAGCTTTATTTAGGCCCCATGTGTTAGGTTTATTTAATGTATTTGACCGGCTGGCGACATACATTCAATGTTCTGTTTAGTTTTGTTTTTTTTCACAAGCAGTGCAGGCACGTCCTGAGAAAGCCTTGTTGCTGTCGGGACGTTAAGCAATGTACAATCAATCAATCAATCGATCTCTGATCACCTTTTATACAAAGGGTGTTAATCACTTTTTTGAAGTAGACACTGACAGCCTTAGTATTGATTTAAATTCAAATCCAATAGTAAAAAGTTCAATTGGTAAATTAGCATGCCTTATGTATTACAAATTTGGTAATTATCTTGCTCCTGTGGTAACCTTGCTTGTCACTGGGAGTCATAATGATTTTTCAAAATTAAATTTTCTGAGAAAAGAAAATGGACGAAACCCAGACGACTCCACAACCGAAACCCGGTCCTGTCTTGACACAGGTTGAAACGGTGACTAAGACTAAAAGTCCAGGAAGGGTAGAGGCAGGAAAAAGATTAGCTGAATATAACAGGCAAAAAAAATTACAGCTTCAGGCATTAACAGAACAGGCTCATGTAACTGACCCGCCGTCAGCACCAGTGTCATTACCGTCAGGACCAACACCACCACACCCACAACAAAGTGAAAGACTATCAACTAAGTCTAACCCTGAACCCCAATCAACAAGATATATAGTTGCTGGATTTGTTGTCGGATTTGGTTAAGTAAGCTACAGGCTATGGAAAAAATACAAACCCCACACTCAAACAGTGACCAAAACATTAGACACTCCAAAAACAAAACCAGAAGTCGCCACATTACCAGTAACGCCAAAACCTGTCGACCCATTTGTTATGCAGTGATAAATTTTTTATTTTAATTTTTGTTGCATTAGAAAATTGCACAAGCCCAGCAAGAATACGAAAAGCAAAGAATAGAGAAACTTGATTTCATTAATGAAAAACTCAGGCTTGAAGGTCACGCACAGCATACATTTTCTAATGTCAATGACGCAGTCAGGGAATATTTTCTTGTTACGGGTGAAGACATGACCATCCCTCAACCAAAACTTAGTGACTACTATCAACCAAGCACACAACAAAGAAATGGAGAAATAATCTTTGTTCTAGTGGGAATGATATTTGTTTATTTCACAGGAGTTTTTATTGCTAGTTAAAATGACAGCCGAAAATAAACTATCTAAAATATATTACTCCCCAATTGGCTACTGGAAAGGACAAACCACAATTAAGAAATTACATGCCGCTGTGGGCGGTGATGTATCACTCAATGAGATAAAACACTGGTTACAAAAACAAGCAATTTGGCAAATATATCTTCCTGCGCCAAGAAAAATAACAAGACCTCATTTTGAAAACACTACACCAAATGACACACATCAAATGGACCTCCTGTTTCTTCCTCATGATATAATAAGAAAAAAGCGTTACAAGTATGCATTAACTGTCGTTGACATTGCTTCAAGGTACAAAGACGCCGAACCCATAACTGACAAGAACGCTACCATGGTTGCGACAGCATTATCAAAAATATATAGCCGAGGCCCTTTAAAATTTCCCAGGCTCGTACAGGTTGATGATGGGAGTGAATTTAAAGGCGCAGTTAATCAATTATTTGCAAAGCATGGTGTGCTAGTGCGGTGAGGCATTCCAGGCGTACACAGATCACAGGCAATTGTTGAGAACTTTAACAAACAGTTATCAGAAAGACTTTTCAGTTACCAGTATTCTAAGGAACTCATGCATGACGCACGTAACACTGAATGGGTAAAAAGATTACCATCTGTGATAAAAGCAATCAATAACGAAGGCCATGTAAAACCCGCTCATGCTATTAAATTGAAAACAATTACAGAGCCAAAAACAGGACCAACCCCAGCACCCGACACAAGTTCATTTACAAAACAGGTAAGATATCTATATCAACCGGGAGAGGCCGAGAACGACATAAGACGCAGAGCAACCGACCCCATCTGGTCCACGACAGTTCATAATATAAAAAAAATAATTCCTGGTGCTGACGCCTGTATGAGCCAGCACCACAGAGGGCATTTGTCAGAGAAGAATTACAGATTATTCCCCCAGACACTGTTACTCATTTCAGTAACTAACTCGTCAATCAGTTCGTCAGAAATGTCTTCAGATAACTTGAGCCTGTAATGCCCAGGTGCATAAGCTTTCTTTTTACTGTCAAACACACGTTTCGTGTCCCCAACTGCAAGTGACTTCTTATGTGTTTGGATCATTTCAAGATTATGTTTGTTTGATCTCAGTGACTTGTTTGGATAATCAGGCATTAGTTGTCCATCTAATACTTGCTTATAATGCTCATGACGAATGTCTTTATTTTTTATCGCTGTTTTTTTTTTTTTATTATTCCTTTGGCTTACTACCTTTGTGGTGCAGTATAGAATACATTTTTTATCTCAGTCCAACGTACTCGACTATTGGCACACCATTCAGTTCGTCTTTAAACTTTCCAGGCACTTTCTTGTTTTGTGTGCTGTACAATGGGTGATCTTTAGGATAATCAGACGTGTCATACATGTGTAACTCTGTTTTCATGTCTTCATAAAAGTCTTCAGTAGGCACCTCAATGATCATAGAGTCAGTGTCAGTGTATAGCAGTCGACAGTCAGGATACTTTGGTTTGAAGTAATCATAATAAAATTCAAGCATCAACAGTTTTGACAACTCAAGTATTGCCATACCAATGAATACTGGCTTGTCCAGTTTGACAATCTTTTTTTTTGAGTGACACTGCATACAATGATGAATGAAACTCTTTATACCCTGTGTACTGTGGCTTACCTGTAAGTTTAATTGCACCCGATTCAGTTGTTACTAATCTCACATCTTTGCGGTGATGAGGATTTTCCATCGTCTTGCCAAAACAGGCATTGTTCATAAGTTTAAAGAAGTCTTTGTCAAATGCAGTGTTGCCATCCCTCGCACGCAATGTTGTGTTCTTCATTATGTAATCTTTCATGAAAGTACTTTGATCAAATTGAATGCCTCTGTGAACTTTCTTTAGTACTAACCCATGTCTGATGTAAAACTGCAGCAAGCGATAATGACAAACATAATTGAATTTGTCATTCAAATTCGGCACAAGTTTAGTGTCTTCTTTTTCCCCCATCATACTCATTTTCTCAACAGCCAATGGATAATCATTGTGGTAATCGTGTAGATGGTTTGGGTACTCCAGGTCGACTTCAAAGATCCAACCCTTTGCATCATTCCGGTCAAGAGTCATAATATAGTTTGATAACCCTGACTGTGTTATGTCACACTGTGACAAATCTTACTTACTTACTTATGCCTGTCACCCCTACCCGGGTATAGGCCGTCGATGAGAGACCTCCAGCAACTCCTGTCCTGTGCTTCTCCTTCGATTCTACTCCAGGTGGTTCCCAGTCTCTTGATGTCTGCTTGGAGGTCTCGACGCCAGGAGTTTCTCGGCCTACCTCTTTTCCTCTTTCCCTGGGGGTTCCATGACAATGCCTGCCTAGTGATACTGGAAGCTGGCTTTCTCAGACTGTGACCGATCCATCCCCATCTTCTTCGCCCAATTTCATTCTCTGCTGTTATCTGCTCTGTTCTGTCCCAGAGTCTGACGTTGCTGATCTTCTCTGGCCAGTGGATTTTCAAAATTCTTCTAAGGCAACTGTTCATGAAGGTCTGTACTCTGTTGACTCTGGTTTTTGTCAGTCTCCAAGTTTCTGCTCCATATAGGAGAAACTGTGACAAATCATGCAGACAAAAGTTTTTCAAGGGCAATAACTCACACATCGCGAGTCCGTAAAGGTTATTAGCGTCTACGTACATAATGATTGACCTTACCCCCCCCCCCCAAGCCCGGGGTCAAGTCCGGGGCGTCAAGATATTTATTATTTGCTTTGGCATAATTGTTTGCAGCAATACTTATGCCTCCCCTCAATCCGCGTTCCACCATTTTGCCCATCGTACGATCAGACAACAGGTCTATAAATATCTTACTGGATTT
Source organism: Semisulcospira habei (assembly GCA_036245525.1). Classification (NCBI taxonomy): domain Eukaryota; kingdom Metazoa; phylum Mollusca; class Gastropoda; family Semisulcospiridae; genus Semisulcospira; species Semisulcospira habei. The sequence continues at coordinate 178,098,364 of BTPG01000008.1, read as the reverse complement.
CAAAAATGCATCCCATGTCATGCCAGGACTAGTTATGTAGCAAGCAGGGCCAAGACTGTAGTGTAACAAACCCTTTTCACGGTAACTTTCAAATACGTCTGCTAGCAAGCAAACGTCAGCTTTCAAGTACTGGTCATGGTAGTCACCAATTGTCTGACACCCTAATTTATCCCATGCATCAAGTGCGTCCTGGTAATCAGAGTCAGAAATACCGTTACCATTTAGTGTTGAATAAAATTTCTCTTTTGGAGGCAGTCTCCTTTCCTCAAACACAACCCAGTCACTGATGTACTCGTACAGATACACTCCTTTTTTTAATTAAGTCTGGCTTAAAATATTTACTTGTTATTGGAAACTCAGTCAGTCCTTCTGCCAGACTAGCAAGCCCTAATGACAAATGTTGCATCGAGTCATAAAACACTAATTTGTTGGCCAACCTACAAATCAAGTTTTTTTTCAGTTGTCTGTGCAATACAACTAATTTTTTTGTACGAATCATCTACAGCATGCATGATAATGTGTGAATCATATCCTTTGAGATTGTGAAAAAAGATTGGTAACTTATATGTCTTAGGATCTACTTTTAATAACAAGTTACACTTGTTATGTGCAGCACCTCTGTAACGCCCAGTTATGTGATCATGGTCACGAACTTTGTCACCCTGTAGGTGTTGTTCACAAATCCAACACTCACAGCTGTATCAAAATTTAGTTTATCTTCTTCTGTCATCATCACAGGCATCTATTGTTTTCTAGATATTGTACTACCTGACTATACAGATGTCTCATTTCTGTTAAAAACAGGCATGCTGCATTTTCCCCTCTGTAGATAACAGGCTCCGTATGCTGTCTGTCTGACCTAACAAGAATGTATCCAAAAGAACACACCACTTGATCACTCAATTTTAGAGTCTTTGGTAATGATTCTGGAACAGGACCTTCATATGGTACAACCAGTGATTCAAAATCAGCATACACAACAAATGGCAGCTTTTGCTGATACCTGCCCTGGGGGACTTGGGTGGGGTTATGTACTTTTTAGTTCCCAGGGTCACCCTGGTCAGCCCCACAGGGTGGGTTTCCTTTCTATTCTGGGGCATGTGTTTCTGTCTACCTTTGGTCCATTCACCTGTATTTGTCTATTTAAAACTCTCCCAACTGTCTGCACTGCCTGTAGCTCTTGATATTGGATATGTGTTGCTAAATGGTCTTAGCTTTATTTAGGCCCCATGTTGTAGGTTTATTTAACGTATTTGACCGGCTGGCGACATACATTCAATTTTCTGTATAGTTTTTTTTTCACAAGCAGTGCAGGCACGTCCTGAGAAAGCCTTGTTGCTGTCTGGACGTTAAGCAATGTACAATCATTTTGCTGATACCCATAGTTCTTGAAATATACTTGACTACCAGGATCTGGATACTTAAGTACTGTTTGAATGTCATCAGCTGACCTACAGTGCAAAACATGTTTGTGCGCTATTGAATTAGAGGAGAACCTTTGTAAACATTTTTTACACACTTCCTGTTTGCCATTGTGTTTTGATACATGATTATGAATTAGTCGTGACATACTTCTGATAATTGTGTAGTGAAAGTTATCATTATCACCAATTAGCAACATGTCAACATGTTTATCTTCTGACTGCCCATAGGTTGGAGCAAGTGGTGATACTCTAATGGGTTGTAACTTGTTATCAGAGTCAGCATCCCATACATACACATTTACAGATATACCAGGATTTAGTTTTTCAAACAAATCTATGTCTTCTATTTTAACAGGGAAATCAATGCCACTGAAGTCGAGTTCATTTACAAATTTGGTGTAGATAGATACACGCTCAGGTTTTGTTTTTACAAAGTGTAGTTTAGCAAGCACACACCACATGAAACAGTGATTATCATTGTTCTGTATATTGACGACAGCCTTTTTGTTTACAACCTCTGTTGGCAGTGGTATCCATGATTTACCTAGTATAGGATGATACCTTGACTATTTTAATTGAAGTTCATGTACATGGCCTTCGTGCCAACCAGACCCCTTCATTTTTGCTTTGTCAATTGCTTCAAGGAAGTCAGGCAATAGTCTGTCTCTAAACACGTTCTCTAATTCCCTTCTTGTGTTACCCCACCCGGGTCTGCCCTGGGGGACTTGGGTGGGGTTAGGTATTTTTTAGTTCCCAGGGTCACCCTGGTCAGCCCCACAGGGTGGGGTTTTCTCTCTATTCTGGGGCATGTGTTTCTGTCTACCCGAGGTCCATTCACCTGTATTTGCCTTTTTTAAACTCTCCCTACTGTCTGCACTGCCTGTAGCTCTTGACATTGGATGTGTGTTGCTAAATGGTCTTAGCTTTATTTAGGCCCCATGTGTTAGGTTTATTTAATGTGTTTGACCGGCTGGCGACATACATTCAATGTTCTGTTTAGTTGGTTGTTTTTTTTCACAAGCAGTGCAGGCACGTCCTGAGAAAGCCTTGTTGCTGTCAGGACGTTAAGCAATGTACAATCAATCAATCAAAAACCCTTCTTGTGTTAACTGTGTGTTGTCTTGTCGATATATATGATACAATCACTTCACCGTCTACTCTAGTAAATTCTATTTTAGCAACAACTTGAATCTTTACACTGCCTGTAAGAAGATTATCTTGTATGACAGAAGAAGAGTTTTCTATCGATTCATAGACATTGTAAGTGTTTGATATAGGCAAGTCTGTTGTGTGAAACACATTTCTTAAACCTGATGGGCTTTGAACATTGTCCGTCATTTTTATTTGACCGACAAAATAATAAATGTTTAAAAAAATTACCGCTGGCACACCTTATGTAATACTTTATTAGTTGTAGCTACAATAAACAAATTTAGTTTTGTCACCAAAACAAATCAACCACTTCCTTGGTGTATGTCTTGATCCCCACCCGGGTCTGCCCTGGGGGACTTGGGTGGGGTTAGGTATTTTTTAGTTCCCAGGGTCACCCTGGTCAGCCCCACAGGGTGGGTTTTTCTCTCTATTCTGGGGCATGTATTTCTGTCTACCCTTTGTCCATTCACCTGTATTTGCCTTTTTAAAACTCTCCCTACTGTCTGCACTGCCTGTAGCTCTTGATATTGGATGTGTGTTGCTAAATGGTCTTAGCTTTATTTAGGCCCCATGTGTTAGGTTTATTTAATGTATTTGACCGGCTGGCAACATACATTCAATGTTCTGTTTATTTTTTTTCACAAGCAGTGCAGGCACGTCCTGAGAAAGCCTTGTTGCTGTCGGGACGTTAAGCAATGTACAATCAATGTATGTCTTGAAGTTTTGTCCTGCAGGTGTAATATCACTTTATTGAATGTAACACTTTCAATATAACAATATAGCTTTCTTAGTTGATCAAATATGTCTTTACACAGTGCCTCAAACCAGCTAGTCATCATTATAAACTTTAAAAGTATTCATCTTAAGATCAACAGTCTAGTAATCATAACGTGGTGATCCATCAGAATATTCCAAAGTTACATTATATAACATGTATATCTTCATTGGCGGTGTTGTGAGTTTAAAGCTGGGTTCAAACACACGTGTTTTTAAGTGATAAAAACACTTAACATCTTTGAAGCAGTCTGTAACATCAACTGTGTGGGTTTGTCCGTCTGTCATTTTTTATGGACAAAACAAAAGTATAAATTAATTTACTAACCCATACCCTGTGGGCTGATCTGTCTTTAAGATAAGCTTTAGATGCTTAGTCGATTTCAGTTTATTTCTCACATCTCGTTCATCACGCCTTTACCATAGCCGACACTTAGTTCGCTTCCAGCTGCCAGAGAGATAAGGCTGCCGCGAGTTCCACTCTCGCCCGCTCATTCTATTTATATCGCACTACTGAGCGGTACACGGCGTGACCGGCTCTCTGCCGCTATAACAACTACCTACACATTTGTATTCATAACACATCTCTGCCTAAAGTGACTGTTGTGGAAGCAACATCGTTCAAATGTTGAAATTCTCACCTACACACTGATACCAAACATGACAACATTACGACTTGCACTTGTGTAGCAGGTCATGGTGAAAATAAAGAGAACGGGAATTTGTTGATGTACGAAAACGAGAATTTATTGTGAAATTGACAAAGTTCCCACAGCCATAACACAAAGACGCTACTTTTCCCAGTGAAACACACTTGCATGCATAAGGGTTAGCATGCCTACAGTACGTATCACATAATGGATTTTGGGTTCATGGTGGGGGACGGAAGCAGGAGGGTAATTAATGAGGTCACTGACAGGTGTCGACAGACAAGTTCCAGACATCCGACTTGGTGTACACTCCCGGCATTGGGGAAAGAGAGGGCTTAGTTACACAGATACTATTGAGGAGATAGCCACATTTCTTTCTTGGGAAATAGTGTAACACTAACATTCAACCTTGTAAATGTAACCCCCCACCCGGGTCTGCCCTGGGGGACTTGGGTGGGGTTAGGTATTTTTTAGTTCCCAGGGTCACCCTGGTCAGCCCCACAGGGTGGGTTTTTCTCTCTATTCTGGGGCATGCGTTTCTGTCTACCCTTTGTCCATTCACCTGTATTTGCCTTTTTAAAACTCTCCCTACTGTCTGCACTGCCTGTAGCTCTTGATATTGGATGTGTGTTGCTAAATGGTCTTAGCTTTATTTAGGCCCCATGTTGTAGGTTTATTTAACGTATTTGGCCGGCTGGCGACATACATTCAATTTTCTGTTTAGTTTTTTTTTTTTTTTTTCACAAGCAGTGCAGGCACGTCCTGAGAAAGCCTTGTTGCTGTCGGGACGTTAAGCAATGTACAATCAATCAATCAATTGTAAATGTAACCCCACCCGGGTCTGCCTTGGGGGACTTGGGTGGGGTTAGGTATTTTTTAGTTCCCAGGGTCACCCTGGTCAGCCCCACAGGGTGGGTTTTTCTCTCTATTCTGGGGCATGTGTTTCTGTCTACCCTTTGTCCATTCACCTGTATTTGCCTTTTTAAAACTCTCCCTACTGTCTGCACTGCCTGTAGTTCTTGATATTGAATGTGTGTTGCTAAATGGTCTTAGCTTTATTTAGGCCCCATGTTGTAGGTTTATTTAACGTATTTGACCTGCTGGCGACATACATTCAATTTTCTGTTTTTTTTTTTTTTTCACAAGCAGTGCAGGCACGTCCTGAGAAAGCCTTGTTGCTGTCGGGACGTTAAGCAATGTACAATCAATTGTAAATGTACTTTTGATTTAACTTTTGATCATGATGGAGTCTGATGAAACGCGTACAGTCTGTGTACACACAGGTGTGTTCCATGCAATGAGAGTTAATGCATTGTGCAGAATATGTGGCGAGAGATCACAAAAGAGATACACGGATAAAAAGTCATTTCTTTGTATCAATTATGAACACTTAATCCACAAGTGTTATGGAATTAATATCCAGGAAGACAAAGACATGATGCACTCCAAAACAATGTGTAGGAGTTGCTATTGTCGGATGAAACGGATAGACTCGACTGAAACACGTGTGTCCGAGGAGACAACACGAAATGCGGCGTCTGATATTGCCTCATCACAACACATTTGGACCATGTTCCATCCAAATACGAGTGTTGAAGAATGTGTCGCGTGTGTTCACTTCATGCAGCTAGGTAAAGGAGGACGACCAGCGAAGCGGGGTTCCCGGCATGGAAAGAAACGATCGTTTCGATCCGCGGAATTTGACACTCATAACACTGACACTGATAACAGCACTATTGAAGGTGATAGTGGTATACAAGTTTTTATTCCGCCGACGTCTACTCCCCGTAAAACGGTTCTTATGTCTAGTGTGTCAGAAAATGTGTTAAACCTCAATGTATGTTTAAAAACACTGTTGAATATTGTGACCTGTTATGGACTGATCGTATTTCGGGATGGCAATAGCAGTCTGTGGAGTACCGAGACGGCTGCGGGCGAGAAATGCCAGAACACGCGACCTGTCAGTGACCTCATTAACCACCCTCCTGCTTCCGTCCCCCACTATGAATCCAAAATCCGGTAAGTGATACTTACTGTATGCATGCTGACCCTTATGCACGCAAGTGTGTTTCGTTGGGAAAAGTAGCGTCTTTGTGTTATGGCTGTGGGAACTTTGTCAATTTCACAACAAACACCGACATCAACAAATTCCCGTTCCCTTTATTTTTACCATAACCTACTACACAAGTGTAAGTCGTAATGTTGTCATGTTTGGTATCAGTGTGTAGGTGAGAATTTCAACTTTTGAACGATGTTGCTTCCACAACAGTCACTTCAGGCAGATTTGTGTTATGAATACAAACCAGTAGGTAGTTGTTATAGCGGCAGAGCGCCGGTCACGCCGTGTACCGCACAACACGCGACCTGTCAGTGACCTCATTAACCACCCTCCTGCTTTCGTCCCCCACCATGAATCCAAAATCCGCTAAGTGATACTTACTGTAGGCATGCTGACCCTTATGCATGCAAGTGTGTTTGGTTGGGAAAAGTAGCGTCTTTGTGTTATGGCTGTGGGAACTTTGTCAATTTCACAACAAACACCGACATCAACAAATTCCCTTTCCCTTTATTTTCACCATAACCTGCTACACAAGTGTAAGTCGTAATGTTGTCATGTTTGGTATCAGTGTGTAGGTGAGAATTTCAACTTTTGAACGATGTTGCTTCCACAACAGTCACTTCAGGCAGATTTGTGTTATGAATACAAACCAGTAGGTAGTTGTTATAGCGGCAGAGCGCCGGTCACGCCGTGTACCGCACAACACGCGACCTGTCAGTGACCTCATTAACCACCCTCGTGCTTTCGTCCCCCACCATGAATCCAAAATCCGCTAAGTGATACTTACTGTAGACATGCTGACCCTTATGCATGCAAGTGTGTTTCGTTGGGAAAAGTAGCGTCTTCGTGTTATGGCTGTGGGAACTTTGTCAATTTCACAACAAACACCGACATCGTACATCAACAAATTCCCGTTCTCTTTATTTTCACCATAACCTGCTACACAAGTGCAAGTCGTAATGTTGTCATATTTGGTATCAGTGTGTAGGTGAGAATTTCAACTTTTGAACGATGTTGCTTCCACAACAGTCACTGTAGGCAGAGATGTGTTATGAATACAAATGTGTAGGTAGTTGTTATAGCGGCAGAGCGCCTGTCACGCCGTGTACCCCACAGTAGCAAGCGATATAAATAGAATGAGCGGGCGAGAGTGGAATGTGACCTCGCGGCGCCTTATCTCGCTGGCAGCTGGAAGCGAACTAAGTGCTAGGCGCCAGCACTGGCTGGTAAAGCCGTGTCATGTTTATTTGGTATCACATCATTTTCTCTGAGACGGTCTTCAAAGCTGTCACGATCCTTACAGTAAAACAAACAGATAAACTTTAACTGTTCTCGAAAATCTTTTAGTACAGCATTATATTTTTGAGTGAGAATCCATACACTGACATTTGCGTGTCTGCCACTAAAAGCAAGTTCTGCTAAAGTGTTTCTTTTCTTAACAATGTCTTTCTCTGCTGAGCAGTCATCAATAATAAACAAAGTTGGCTGTTCTTCAAATTGCTTGTAAAAATACAGTAGGTAGTCATTCAGTTTTTTCTCAGGGTCGACTAAGTAAATGTTGCTGTCAGTCCAAATAAATAAACGGTTGTGATAAGCTTTGTTGTGTTTGATCGTTGGACAAAATGTCACTATGTTTTCAAAATGATGTATGTATCTTGTTTGTAAGAGGTTGAGTACAAATTCAGTTTTCCCACAGCCTGTGGCACCACAAAACAAGCCACAGTGTGGGTCGAGTGTCATCAAGTTCATTTTAATACTAATTATAATTTTAATACACATGACCACTTAGTCTGCTTTCTGCAATATTGAGTTGAGCGTCATAAATCAGATACAAATAAATATTTATTGCTCCTCCTGTTTCAGTCTTTTTTTTTGTATCTGGATTGTAATTCCGTTACTACCATTTTCAACAGTTCGTCCTGACCCATGTAAGTAGTCGTCGTCTGTACTGCGTAGGTCTAACCAAAGTGCATTGTAAGGTATTGACCAATTCTTACATCATACAGATGTAAATCTTTACATGCCATGTTTGCGGGTTTTTCTCTAAGTCTTCCACCTGCCCATTTTGTGATCTCATCATAATGTTGATAAGGCAGCAAACCCGAAGCATACACTTGATTTGGACGTCCCTCAATCGTACATGATAAATGTGTAATCTTTGGATTGTAAAATTTTTCAGACTCTCAATTGAATAGATTTTTTGGTTCAATAAACAACATCAGTATACCTTTCAGTGACCTGGCAGGTGTGTTAAGGTTTATGTTCCACATTGTATCGCCTTTGTCTTTGGACCCCACCCGGGTCTGCCCTGGGGGACTTGGGTGGGGTTAGGTATTTTTTAGTTCCCAGGGTCACCCTGGTCAGCCCCACAGGGTGGGTTTTTCTCTCTATTCTGGGGCATGTGTTTCTGTCTACCCTTTGTCCATTCACCTGTATTTGCCTTTTTAAAACTCTCCCTACTGTCTGCACTGCCTGTAGCTCTTGATATTGGATGTGTGTTGCTAAATGGTCTTAGCTTTATTTAGGCCCTATGTGTTAGGTTTATTTAATGTATTTGACCGGCTGGCAACATACATTCAATGTTCTGTTTATTTTTATTTTTTTTCACAAGCAGTGCAGGCACGTCCTGAGAAAGCCTTGTTGCTGTCGGGATGTTAAGCAATGTACAATCAATCAATCACTTTGTCTTTGGGTATTGTACTGTGTCTTATCACGCAGTCATAATAAATTGGAAGTGTTGACTGATATTGATTTTGAATTAGTCTGGCAAGTTTAGTGTGTGTGACAATTTCGTATTCCAAAGAGATGTTTGAGATCTTGTATGTTGCATGTGGGTCAGTTGTTTTGATAACTTTTGCACAGTCATTAAAAGTTAATTCAAAGCTTAAACGGTCATTCAGTGCTCCTTGGTAATAAGGCAAGTGTGCTGTGAGGATTTCAAATTCAAGTGGAATGTAAAATCTATTACCGTATGTATCTGCTAATATAACGTCCTCAATTGCTGATGTTGATTTGTCTCCCACTCAGATTCTAAGTTTAGCAACATTAGCAGACTGTATGCCTTGGTAAACATGATCTTCTCTTTCTTCTCGTGTGAGCCAAAGATCTTTGTAGCAGTAAAACACATCAGCTTCATCAAGACGAAACACTTCCTGTCCTTCAAGTTTTACTTTAAGTTTAATGGTCCTAACAATTGCTCTGCCAAGATTGTAAACTAGTGTTCTATTTGCATCTGATTCTGATGTTAGTTCAATATTAAATGCTAGGTGTGCAGTGCCAGGAACAATAACATCATTGGGACCCAGGTTTGGAAACTTGACTGTGAGTGTTTGGTTCTGGTCTATGGTACTTGGATTGTTAGTGTTCTTGTATGCCTGCGAGTCATGGACCCTCACAGCAGACCTTGAAAGGAGGATACAAGCCACTGAAATGAGATGTTTTCGAAGGCTGCTTGGCATCTCATACAGAGATCACATCACAAACGAGGAAGTGGGAAGCAGAATCAGGCAAGCCATCGGGCCCTATGACGACTTATTAGCCATTGTGAGAAAACGCAAACTGAAGTGGTATGGGTATGTCACGCGTTCAGCAGGGCTTGCCAAAACAATCCTGCAAGGCACTGTGCAAGGAGGACGAAGGAGAGGAAGACAGAGGAAAAGATGGGAGGACAATATCTCAGAGTGGACAGGACTGAAGCTGGGCGATACACTGAGAATGGCAGAGAACAGAGAGGATTGGAGGGAGCTGGTTGCCAAGTCATCAGTGGTGCCCCAACGGTCGGCAAGACTACGGGATATAGATAGATAGATAGATAGGAGGATTAATAACTGGGTATTTAATGAAACGGGTAAAGAAGTAATATACCTAATCCAGTGAGGCCTATTACCAATGCAGTTCTCTCTGACTCATGTGTGTTTACTGGTGCTGGTGCTGGTGCCAGTGCAGGTGTTGGTGCCGGGGCTGGGTCTATTACTGACATTACAGGCGTTACTGCCTGTACGGGTGCCGGGGGTGATGTTACTGGCATTATTAATGGTTTTATTGACTGTAAATGTGTGCCAGGGGTTGTTGCCCCCAAGTTTACAGATTGAGTCCTAATTTCTGATCACGCCCTGCAACAATGATTTCATTATTATAATTTGTTATTGTCCCCATTTGTAATTGATCCCCACCCGGGTCTGCCCTGGGGGACTTGGGTGGGGTTAACTACTTTTTAGTTCCCAGGGTCACCCTGGTCAGCCCCACAGGGTGGGTTTGCCTCTCTATTCTGGGGCATGTGTTTCTGTCTACCCTTGGTCCGTTCACCTGTATTTGCCTTTTTAAAACTCCCCCTACTGTCTGCGCTGCCTGTAGCTCTTGATATTGGATGTGTGTTGCTAAATGGTCTCCATGTCTTAGGTTTATTTAACGTATTGGACCGGCTGGTGACATACATTCAATGTTCTGTTTAGTTGTTTTTTTCACAAGCAGTGCAGGCACGTCCTGAGAAAGTCTTGTTGCTGTTGGGACTTTAAGCAATGTACAATCAATCAATCAACCATTTGTAATTGAAGGTCAGATGGTAACATGTATAACCCTATGCCTACTACAAAGTCAACTTTTGATCTCGCATATCTGAGGACGTCTTGGTAGCGTTGTATGCTTGATGGGAGATCAACCACTGAGTTTATTGAATCTTCCAGGTTTGCAAGAAACTGTTTTTGTGCTTCGAATTTACTACTCCCGTTTAAAATGTTTGATTTTGTTAATGATTGTGCACCTAGTAAACACCATACATATGTTCTGATAGACTCATTTATGCACTCGACTCCCGCTTGAGTAAACCCGTCACTCCTGTCTAAAATAAATGTAGTCCAGGCATTAGACTGTTTCTGTTCTATTGATTCTAACCAGACTTGTGAATTTGATGAGAATGAAGTGTAACCGGGGTAGTAATCGTATGGGTATTGCCTGTGACTGATAGCATAATACAATGTACCCATACCATTGTGATCATCAAGTTTTTGTGCAAAGTCATACCTGGGACTGATGTTAAACTCATTACAATATGTTCAAATGCTTTCATATCCATGGGGTTGTTGTACCTGTTGAAACTGGATTCAGTGGGCAGTGGAGTATGCAGTTCTGACAGTATTCTTCTTAATTGGTAATACATGTGGAAACAGTAGACAGACCTAATCAGTTTGTTTGAGTGATTCAAGTGGTCTGTGAATGAAACACCGCAGCCTGTAGTTGAACACAGTATAGCAAAGTTAAGTTGGTTTTGAAACATCTGTAGTGGGCTTGAGGACCACTTTCTTGCAGTCCCCCACCCGGGTCTGCCCTGGGGGACTTGGGTGGGGTTAGGTACTTTTTAGTTCCCAGGGTCACCCTGGTCAGCCCCACAGGGTGAGTTTTCCTCTCTATTCTGGGGCATGTGTTTCTGTCTACCCTTGGTCCATTCACCTGTATTTGCCTTTTTAAAACTCTCCCTACTGTCTGCACTGCCTGTAGCTCTTGATATTGGATGTGTGTTGTTAAATGGTCTTAGCTTTATTTAGGCCCCATGTTTTAGGTTTATTTAACGTATTTGACCGGCTGGCGACATACATTCAATGTTCTGTTTAGTTGGTTTTTTTTTTTCACAAGCAGTGCAGGCACGTCCTGAGAAAGCCTTGTTGCTGTCGGGACGTTAAGCAATGTACAATCAATCAATCAATTTCTTGCAGTTGTATCATCTGTTATTGGAGGGTTTAGATATTGGTCAAAGGGGTTGGGTACATTGACTTGAAATAAATCTTGTTCAGACACGGCTATATCAAGCTGATTTAGTTGAATTTTTTTCTGTTCATAAGTTGGTGCGACATTGTTTTTGGCATCCACGTTAAATTTAAATGCGTTTGTAGCACAGTGACACTTGTTGGTGATTTAATTCCATCGTTCTTTTTTTATGAGATAATAAAAATGTTTATTACTATAACAAATTTTGACACAAGCAAACCAGTGTGGTTAACTAATGGGATTGATAATAGAGATGGTAGCAAGGCTGTAGCTATCCATGAAATGTTTTACACTGTAAAGTGGTTTAATGTAACAGATGATAATTATTTTGTATATGGAACTCTTGATGGTGGAAAGAAGAGCGATGCTTTACGATCTGGGTATTATGACTTTTGTACTTTAGCTGAATGGTTTCAAAATGAATTTAAAATAAAAGCAACTATTAATCAAGCTAACTAACTTGTTACATTAGAATTTCTGAAAGGTAGTCAGTTTTCATTATCAGATAGGCTTGTAAGGCTACTTGGTTCTTTAGGCCAAGTAATAATACATCCAGATGAGGATTGGTCATTATCAGACGAAGGTCTAATGAAACCAAATAAACAAAAAGTAATTGGAAGATATCCCGTCAATTTGCCAGTACACACAGTACTAAATGTTTATTTAAAAGAACTAAACACAACTGAAAATGTACACAATGGAAAACCTTCAACTTTGTTAAGATGCTTTCCGCCCGGAACTGCTCCCTATTGTGAAAGTGTGGTTGTTAGATTTCCTAATTTGCAGTTTAAGAAATTAGGTTCCAGTTTCTTTGAGTCGCGATGTATATCTGTAACTAATCAAGATAACAAACCAGTTGTAATGCATGATTTTTGTGTTGTGTTAGAAGTTAAATAATTTTATTTTTGTTTATAAAAATGAGTGGTCTTTGTCCAAAGCCGAGAATCACATCAGTTGCGTGTCTAGTGACAGAGTTGAAAGATTTGGCTGATGTACAAGATTTTGAAAAGGAGGGGGAGGTGGGGGAAGTGTATGGTTTTGAACTTGATTCTTTTGGTAGGTACAAGCGAAAAGTAATCGATGACATGAAGGATGGCACAGAAAGGCCGATTCCTAAACTTGGTCAGCTGCGTGATGTTACTGTACCTGTTCCAGTAAATAACGTGCCTTACAACTTAATACATGTGGGTAATAAGTGGGTTGTCTCGCCTGTGCCACCCACAATTGACTGGGACATAAAGTTGGAATTTATTAGTCCTTATGTATATACTGATGATAAAGGTGCCTTAGTGTTCAGAAAAGTTGTTAACTCTGGGCCGTTGATTGTAAGCCTTGTTCCAAGTTTTGCACAAGACAACAATAGCAGAGATAAACTGAAAGTAGAAGAGTAAGAGAGACGATGGTATCTTCTTACAAATAGGAAAGGCAGATCAGATACGAAAGTTGTGTTTATGCCAGCAAACTTTCCCATAGCTAGAGAAGTGACAATAGTATTTGAAATTATCATGAGATCTGTAACCTCTGCCAAAGAAACAGATATCGCACAGGGAATCAAACTTACGTGGGATGAAACATTGACAGAGGCAACAAAAGTTTTTGTTGCTATTAGAAAAAATGTAGATGATTTTGAAATTTCGAGCAGTGTTCCAGCTGTCAAGATATTGGTCGACAAAATAACTTTTGTTTTTCTAAGTTTCATAAAACTAGAACACATTGATCTTGTTTCGTTTTATTATGCCAGCAAATTGTATACTTTTGACGAGTTGCAAAATGTAATCACTGATTAAAAAAAAAATATTTGTCAATAAAAAATGGTAAACTTATATCTGCAACTACCGACGACTGATACTGTGTTGATTGATCCGCATGTGACAATTGCATCAGATAAAACATTACAGGCAGACGCATTCTGATTAAATAATATTACAGAAGCATTGAAATATTTGGAAGGAGAGGAGGCGAAATACTCCAGGTGTAAAAGAAGGTATGAAACAGTTTTGAATTCTGTTCAAAACACATCTATGGCTGTGGGTGCAGTTTCAGCTGGATTATCTGTAGGGGGTATTGTTTTGATATCAACTGGAATCGGCAGTTTAATTGGAGTTGGCCTTGAAGGAGCTAGCATTGCCACAGGTCTGGTATGCTTTGGTTTGGAAATCCTTAACAAAAGATTTCACACAAAGTTACAGAAACATGAAGCATTGAGTACGCTCGTTGGTGCGAAGTTGAGTAGTTTAAAACTTATTATCAGTAAATCTTTGGAGGACAATTTTATTGATGATATTGAATTTAAGAGAGTGCAGGATGATTTAAATAATTACAAACAACAAAAGGCTGAAATACAAAAAAAATGCATAGTCAATCTCCTGTAAATGTTGAAGAACTAAAGGCTAGTTTTTTAGAGGAGGGAAAAAAGATAGGGGTGAAAGAAACCACAGAAAAACTTCAAGGACTTTTAGGGAAATATCAGTTTTGGTAATCAAACAATATTTTTGTCATACACTTCACAGAGAGATGACACGCCGCCTGTCTATTTGATGCCCACGGCTCGCCAGAATATTTTTGAAAAAATAACAGTTTTTGTCTTTGTATCTTGTTGAATCTGACTCAGCATCTTGTTGACTAGAGAGTTGTTACAAGAACTTATAAGTTCTTATAGTAAGTAAATAATAAGTTCTTATTGTAAGTAACTTTAAAGAACCTGCAGAGGTAACCTTTAAGTTACCTACAACTTGTAAGTAAGTTTGGTCAAGCTGTTTTTGAAGTGCGGCAGAAAATAACAGTCGGCAGTCAACACCATTCAGCCTAACTCACAAGAAGGGCCTTACCCTAAAAGGTTTCTCTGTTTCCAACAGGCTGCAAACTCATTTAGATTTGTTTCTGGCAAGGTTTTTTTTAAAATTTAACTAATGCCCGGCACTTAAGGGCTGTCTAAAGTGATTGATCCAGTGCATTACCAGTGCAAGAATTTGATTGATACGTGCATTAGCAGACTATTTGGGTGCCAGACATGATAAAAGCCCGTATTGATTGATATGTGCATTAGCAGACTGCTGCTGACTGCCGCAGTGAGCAGTGATGATTGATTTTGTTAACAATTCCCCAGGAACGTCCAGGTATCATGCATGTTTTTTTGTCCGTACCATTGGCTTAAAAACACGGAGGGTGATAGCTTTGTGGTAGCTAATGAGGGCGGGGGGGGGGGGGGGGGGGGGGGGTGTTTGGCTGTGTTGTCCTTTGTCCAATTCACTAATTTACATGCGTCCGGGTTCACCTTGATAGCATTGTGCATACGACAGTGTCGTTTTTTTGATTTAGTGCATATGGGGTAATCACCTGTGCATTTCAGACCAGGACGCGTGCATATGGCTGTGGCGTGGTGCATATTTAATTAAGTGCAGAAAGGTCGGCGGCCGTGAAAAAATCAATACCTTCCAAGTTATGTAGGGGATTATGTTAGCGCTGAGAGAGTTTGTGTTTAAAATTAAATAATTTTAGGCTATCTGTTCGGCTCCTGAGGATCCGGAGCTTTTGTAAAGTGGGGATCAGAGATAGAACAATGTACAATTACAAGAGAACCAAATTCATTAACGCCGCATTGACAAACTTGCGTTTATTTGAAATCTATAGGGCAAATTAAAGATGGGGTGGCGGTCGCGTGGTCAATGGGGGGTCATTGTCAAAATGCCGTGATTTTTGTGATCAATGCGGCGTTAATGAATTTGGTTCTCTTGTATTGTACATTGTTCTATCTCTGATGACATGCTTGACACATGGAGGCAATGACTGAAGGTAGAGCAGGAGGTATGTCCCCACTTCACACGATCCTTTCTGACACTCGGTCTCATTCCAGATGTAGCAGCATCCGTGTTTGTACTTTAGTGTAAAAAAAAATGTCAGGTTATAAACTGCAAATTTGCGTTTGTAGTATGCTGTGCTGACCTTTAAATGGGGAGTTGACAGCACCGCCTGCATATCAAACGTTGCTATGTGTACACCTGGGTCGGCTCTGGCTGCTTTTTTGTTGTATTCTTTTTTTTTCTAGCCTCCTCCTTTCTCTCTTGGTGTTTTCTATACTCCTCGTCTGCCTTTTTGGTCACTCTACCCTCCTTCTGATCATTCATGAACTACTTGCACTTGATGCATGTCTTTTTTCGACTTATGGAACCCATAATTGTAGTCCAAAACAAAGACGTCTCGGTAGTATGCTCTGGATACAGCAGGCCTGCCTCTTTCAGTACATTCTTTGAGGTACAGCTGGTACATTTTATTGACCAAAAGTCCCGACTCAAGGTACTTTCTTGCTGTTGTTTTCCGACAGTAGTGTGGCTCCACTGCTGGAAATGATTCAATGTGCTCTTTTACTAATTTTACAGTCTTTCGTAACTGGACAACATCTAAAAACTTTGAAAGATGTCTTCCCACATGATTTCATTTATTGCTTCTGTACACTTGCACTTGCACCTGGAGCAATCAACCGGGTTGACCATCCTCTTTCTGTGTACCTTTCCTTTTCATGTACAGTACTCCTAGCCAGCAAGCTTCAATCTCTTTCGGACATTTTTCTTCCATTGTGAAGGCTGTGCTGTTGCTTTTTTTTTTGGTGGTAAAAAGAGGAGGCTGCCTGTGCTGGCTTCCGTCTCTCACTTTTGTTGGGCTTTTGTGGTGAGAAGTCTGGGCAGAAGCTGGAGGTGAGTGGTTGGAGCAGTCATTTGGCAGATCATAATTTAGCTTCGACTGCGACTGCTGCCTTAGAAGGTCCATTCTCTGCCATGTTACAGAACGCTCAGTGTGCACGCCTCAACTGGCACACATCAATCATAATCCTCAGGCAAACTGGGTGGAGGAAAAAGAACAAGGTATCTGGGGTTGAATATATCAGATGCCACCAGACTTGAGTGTATATCGATGGTTGGCTTGGACTTTCTGCTGTGAAATATTTTTACCCTTCTTCTGGTGACGTTTGCCAGGGCCAGTGGGAGCAGGTCATTTGCATGAGAACGCCAAATTCCGGGCTTGTACAGCTCCTGTAAGCTACCTAAAGCATCCAGGTACCGATCATTCTCAGATTCTGCTGTGGAGAGAAAAAAATCAAAGTAGGCAGAAAAATTCTCTTTGATATGAGTGCAGAGAGCATACGTGTCTAAGAGACTTGGCATCTGGAAAATTGACATGATACAGTGCTGTAGTAAACAAGATGAGGATGTCATCCCAAAGTCTACTGTATAGTTTGGAGCTCACATGCGCTTATCTTTTAGGAACATGTTGTTCATATTTTAGGCTTATTATGCTGATCCATCTCACTCCTCTCTAAGCCAACCTCTGATCAACACACACATTGGCGCACACAAAGACGGACACAGCACTTACTGCGATTAGTATGCTTTGTGGGCTCGTGTAGTGACAGGAATCCATCTCCTTCTACTCTAACCCACCTTCTGATCCACACACACTGGCACACAGAAATAAAGACGGACGCACGGCAATTCCCGCCATTCGTAAGCTCTGTGGTCGGGCGTAGCATAGCTATTCTAAAGAAGAATAATAGCACGAGCAGTGAAATGACGTCACATCAAGCTTCACGTCATGGCATCATTAGTCCCATGATGCCATGTTCATCGTGATGACTCGATGTTATACGTCACTCATCGTAGTACTGATATTTGACATATTAAAGGATCAAACTTTGCAATTTTCTTGCTGATTTTCACACCTAGGGCTTACAGGTCACAATTTGACCTAATCCTCCCCCAAAGCTGGGACAAACAGTAGGCTTATGCAAACACTGTTTATGAAAAATCATGCGGGTATTAACGAGAAGATATTTTTTTTCGTAAAAGAAAAATTAAAGTTATGTTAGCTGTTTTACAAATGACTCAAAAAAGTGGTGCAGAAAATTGTCTCACTTTCACACCTAGGGCATACAGGTCACAATTAACCTAATCATACTCAACAGCCGAGACAAACTGTAGGCTTATGTAAATACCATATATGAAATATCATGTGATTATTATTGAGAAGATTGGTGTGTTTTTTTTGTTGTAAAAAAGATTCAGTTGTTTTAAGATTAATCCCAAATAATTCCTGAAATTAATCCCAAAAACGTGAAATGTTTTTTTTAAAAATATTTATTTATCACTCAAAAAGTTCTAGAGGTACGATGCTGGTTAACAAACTCATTCAATATCTCCCTTTTATCTAGCTATATGCAAAATATCAAGTAAAAAGAAGAAAAATTAAGGACTCCACTGTGGATCAACCTGTTTTTGTGAAATGGGCCATTTTCTCGCCAATTAGCATCTTAATAAAAAATAATAAAAAAACTGCCTCGAGATTATTATTTTAGAGACAATATCATACAATTTCAAGCTTGTCCATCCTCAAACGCGGGCTCTATTTGTTGTCACATACACACACATACAAGCACACACATATACAGCACTTTGGTGCCAAAAAGACGTTCTCTAGCAAGGTTTGTGTAGCTATACGTGACGTCATTTTTATCTTGTAACTTCTTTGCCGGAATTTTTGCCCGTTTTGGAAAATACGGTAGACAAAAAACAGTCCCTTTCACGATAGACTGGTATGCGTCTAAGAGAATTTGATTTGATGAGCTCATTCAGTATCTTTGTGTGGACTAAGTAGAATGGCTATGTCAATAAGAATGTGTGATTTAGCATGCACCCGCTGTGCACGGTGTGACTGAAAGAGTTCATTAATATAAAAATGATTTTCTTCTACATCTTCCTCAGGTAACACGTCGTTGTGTAGCCCCACCCGGGTCTGCCCTGGGGGACTTGGGTGGGGTTAGGTATTTTTTAGTTCCCAGGGTCACCCTGGTCAGCCCCACAGGGTGGGTTTTTCTCTCTATTCTGGGGCATGTGTTTCTGTCTACCCTTTGTCCATTCACCTGTATTTGCCTTTTTAAAACTCTTCCTACTGTCTGCACTGCCTGTAGCTCTTGATATTGGATGTGTGTTGCTAGATGGTCTTAGCTTTATTTAGGCCCCATGTGTTAGGTTTATTTAATGTATTTGACTGGCTGGCGACATACATTCAATGTTCTGTTTAGTTTTTTTTTTTCACAAGCAGTGCAGGCACGTCCTGAGAAAGCCTTGTTGCTGTCGGGACGTTAAGCAATGTACAATCAATCAACGTCGTTGTGTACATCTGAATCGTCTGAATTAATGTCATTCCTTTGTGGCGTATAGTTTGGGTCATGTGCACTGTCATCAGTCATGTGACCTGTTGATAGAAGAAAAAGCAATGAATAGGTGCTAGAAAGATAGAGGATATGCATGCACAAGCTGCATGAACAGCAATTCTGAGCATGATCTTTATATGAATATCTCTTATTATCTTTATATGGATAATGTTATGCAGGCCTGGCAAAAACATTATCTATATATATGGTCAAGAGTACGACTGGGTGTCTAGTGGTAAAATATACACCCTCCCTCACAAAACCTGCTACAAAATTATCAGAAGTGGTCAGATCAAACTAAGGCTTACATCATGTTGTAGGGAAATGGATAAGGTTTTCAGTGATACATGATTTATGGGTGACCACAGAAGAATTTGGGACATTGATCACAGTTTTTGTGACCAAATCCGAATTATAACTTGAGAACAAAACATGACACATTTTACACATGCTCCATGGAACTCAGATTTTCAAAGGCATGCTGCACTATGAAAAATCACTGTCACTGTCACAAGATGTTGGCCTAAATCACCATTGAGTTGATTTTCTAGTGTAAGTTGCTTTTGCATGATTCACCATAATATGAGAGTCTGCTTGAACATAGCACGTGTTGTAAATTTTGTCAGTAAAAATCATACTACTATAACACATTTTTTAAAATGGTCAATTATTAAAACTTATGTGTTATTATGTAGAGTATGTACTTTGTTGGCTCACGTGAGAAGCAAAAGTGAGTATGTTTTGGGCCACTGGTCGTCCATCCGTCGTCCTTGGCAAACTTTAATGCTGGCATTTTTTTTAGAGACTATTCAAGCCACAGTCTTCAAACTTGGCCCTAGGATACTTTGTGGCAAAACCTTTCTAAACATACCAATTTGAGTGACCTCTTGCAAAGGTCAGGGTCACAGGGGACCAGGTAATAGGTAAAAAATAGCTATATTTTGACATAATTTTTTTCTTCTCAAATACTGTTCACAACTTCAAGCCCAAACTTGGTAGAAAGATACCTGATGGTAAGACCTTTTTATGCATACTAATTTGGTTGATTCCTCGGAAAGGTCAAGGGTCACAAGAGCTCAGAAAATAGGTCAAATTAGCTATATTTTGACAAAAGATGTTTGTTTTTTCCCCAAATACTATTCACAACTTCAAACCAAAACTTGCTACAGAAATACCTGATGGTAAGACCTATCTATGCATACTAATTTGGATGACCCCTCAGAAAGGTCAAGGGTCACATGAGCTCAGGAAATAGGTTCAAAATAGCCATATTTTGACAAAAGATGTTTTTTCTCAAGTACTACTTACAACTTCAAACCCAAACTTGGTACAGAGATAGATACCTGATGCCGATGGTAAGACCTTTTTATGCATACTAATTTGGTTGATCCCTCGCAAAGGTCAAGGGTCACAGTCTTCAAACTTGGCCCAAGGATACTTTGTGGCAAGACCTTTCCAAACATACAAATTTGAGTGACCTCTCATAAAGGTCAAGGTCACAGGGCTCAGAAATAGGTCAAACATCTTGACAAAATTTATTTTTTCTCAAATACTATTTACAACTTCAAACCCAAACTTGGTACAAAGATGCCTGATGGTAAGACCTTTCTATGCATACTAATTTGGTTGATCCTTCGAAAGGTCAAGGGGTCAAAAGAGCTCAGGAAATAGGTCTAAAATAGTCATATTTTGACAAAAGATGTTTTTTTTTCTCAAATACTATTCACAACTTCAAACCCAAACTTGCTACAGAGATACCTAATGGTAAGACCTATCTATGCATACTAATTTGGATGAGCCCTCGGAAAGATCAAGGGTCACAAGAGCTTAGGAAATAGGTTCTAAATAGCCATATTTTGACAAAAGATGGTTTTTTTTCTTCTCAAGTACTACTTACAACTTCAAACCCAAACTTGGTACAAAGATACCTGATGGTAAGACTTTTCTATGCATACTAATTTGGTTGATCCCTCGAAAGGTACAAAGCTCAGGAAATAGGTCTAAAATAGTCTTATTTTGACAAAAGATGTTTTTTTCTCAAATACTATTCACACCTTTCAAACCCAAACTTGCTACAGAGATACCTGATAGTAAGACCTATCTATGCATACTAATTTGGATGAGCCCTCAGAAAGGTCAAGGGTCACAAGAACTCAGGAAATAGGTTCTAAATAGCCATATTTTGACAAAAGATGTTTTATTCTCAAATACTATTAACAACTTCAAACCCAAACTTGGTACAAAGATACCTGAGGGTAAGACCTTTCTATGCATACTAATTTGGTTGATCCCTCGAAAGGTCAAGGGTCACAAGAGCTCAGGAAATAGGTCCAGATAGCCATATTTTGACAAAAGATGTTTTTTCTAAAAATACTATTCACAACTTCAAACCCAAATTTGGTACAGAGATACCTGATGGTAAGACCTATCTATGCATACTAATTTGGATGCTCGTTCGGAAAGGTCAAGGGTCACAGGCTGGCAAATGTGTGTAAAATGCCAATTATTTATAACATTGTAGGTATTATCAACATTTTTGCACATTTTTTAATCAAATTTGACACAAAAGTAGTTGATGATAATACCTTCCTGTGCATACTAATTTAGTTGACTCATTGCAAGGGTTTGGGGGCGGAAGGGGGGGGGGGGGGGTGTGTGATTTGACAGATGTGTGAAAAATGCTTACATTTTGAGCAAACATGGATTTTGCTGGTGACAGCCCTTTACTTATTGACACAAAGGTCACACATATGTATATTGGTCATCCATGTGAGCCATAATGGCTTTGCCTTTCTTGTTTTCTATTGGAATAGTTAACAGCAGATAAAAGTCATCTAGTGTAGTCATTTTTAACTTACAGAAGCTTAATTGCTCGAGATAAAAATGAGAATAACATTGCAGTGAAGGTGTATTGAACAATATTGTCAGTATTCAGAACTATGTGACAATCGTTATTTTTCAATTGGCTTTTGCACTTAAATTAGAGACTTGTTTCTGTGCATTTAGCATAACATTTTACAATTCGTTCTCCAAGTAGATTTAAAAATTAGTGACTTTTGGAAATTATGTTGTAAAGTTATGGTCGAACAGTGTTTATGGTGTAATAGGTTGCACTAACACACTTTATTTATAGACATACCATTTATTCTGGATGGGGAACATACGTTGAAACATACAAATGCAAGCTTGTGTTTGCTGTGAATTGTTAAATGTTTGACGTGAATGTTATGTTCAAACTTTAAACTTCAAAGTTCAGTAACAACCAAACTGCAAAATAACATAAAAATTTTACTTAGTGTTAATGTTTATGTAAAGGTACAACAGATTTATATCAAATATTAAAATTATTTTGCTTTTGAAAATCAGGGTGCTAGTCACACCATTTGGACACTCAATTGTACTCTTGAGCATATATATAGCTGTTAGTCTGTCAAGCTATTCAGTAGACTTTTCAATTAACGAAGCAGTAAAAAAAGTTTGATCATTGTAAACGAAAATGTACATTAACATCAGTGGATGATTAAAATATATCATAACACACGCACTTACGTGCAAGCTGATTCACACACAGGTGTGCTTGCACCCAGTGAATCCCTTATATAGCCACGCCCCTATCACCCCTCATCTCTCCCCACCTCTGCATCGTGGGCAGGGACAGGCTTGAATCAAAAGATGTGTGTAAACGTGTACCTTCACTGTGCTGATCTGCTTCATCTGCTGGCGTAGAGTGTGTCATCACAACTTGCTCTGCGGAATCAATCTCGTAATGTGTGTTGTCCCGGATGTCTGTATAATCGGTGTCTTTACCAGAAAGGTTGTCATCATTCCCGCCATCGTTACCTTCAGAAAAGCAAAAATCATATATCACTTTAAAAACACTCAAAACAAAACGAGAGGTGTGCATTTTAATGATATATTGTTTTGATTTGTCGTTTCACATTAAAAAATCTCTAGAATTGAAATGAACATAAAACAAACGAAAACAAAGTGTATGAGCAGACAAATCAAGTACCTTCACAGAGTGGCTAAGGGGCAGAAAACAAGTCACCATTGCAGTAATCTTTTTTCTGAGGTGGGGTTTGGCAGGTTTCCTCAGGATCTGTTTTCCTATCCCCCTCTCTCTCAGGTGTGTAGTCGGAAAAGGGCTTGACTTCTCGGAGCCGTCTCTTTCATCATTTTGGTTGTTTGTGGTCCTTTCATTGTGTAGCTCATCAGAGGAATTCATGAGAGTGTCTGCCATGGCTTGCTCATCAATGTTTGATTGTTCAGCATCCATACAAATACAAGACAGGAAATTTGTTTGCAGTGGAATTTTTTTAAAAAGATGTAAAAACAACAAATGTGAACATAACACAAATAAATACATTTGACTGACTAGAACACACTGACCAATTACAGTGAGTATGTGTACATATTGTTTATAACATCACAACCATTTGTAATGTTAATATCCACCTAGAAAGAAAATGTGCTTAAAATCTAACTGAGACGACACTACCTTACACCACACACACAACACCCACACACGCACGCACACATGCAAACAACCCACACACACACACTTGCATATTATATGAAATTACTAATTCATAGACCTGAGGCTGACATCTTGACCATCCTTCAAATGATGCCATGACTATAGGTCTATGCCATGGCATCATTTAGGAGACGGATAGATGATGGCACGAAAGAAAGACGTCTGCGATCACGCACAAGCAGACGCACACAAACAGCATCATGTGCATATTCGTACAAGTTATACATCATTCATTTACAGAACAAAGGTACTCAAAAGCTCTGTAATTACTACTGTAGGGACAGATGATATAATCATTATTACATGTATAATTCTTGGCAGGTACACATAAATTATACTGCCCGGCTGCATAAATTATAACCCTAAAACGTTTTCAAATGAAAGTGACTTACACTTATAATCCGCAACCAGGACTGTGCTGGCTCACGAAAAACAACAGTGCCTGTCCTTTCCTCTTGGCAAACTGATGTAAAACATTTCGTACAATAAATGGAAAAGAAAGAATATTCCAGATCCAGTTAACCAGTGAAGTTCTGATCACAGAGCTGTACAGGAACAGAGCTTTGTCAGGTCTCGAAGCAGCAACAACTCATTAACTAATTTTTCTCTGTGTCTCTAAATGTTCACGACTATGTATACTATCAGCTTGTGACTGGAATTGTGGCATGTGAACTTCTCAGGGAAGTAAGCATTCCCACAGCTTAAGCAGCCTTGATACTGGCCGGTATAAACAGACCTGTCATGTCCAAGTGTCTGGTTTTGGTCGGCTGCTGCATACTGAAGGTATGGGGCAAGCATCAACAACCTCTACTTATCTGCGTCTGGTCGAAATAAAAAGGCATTTCTCTCTTTATATCTGATATTTGTCTGGTTTTGGCAAGAGATAAATGTAGGATACATGTAATGTTTCTCCATACCATATCTACAGTTAGTCTTATCTTGTTTTGGCATAAACTTATGTGACGTGTTTCATAATCACAAATTTATGCCAAAACTGTACATCTGACTTTTAATCTGGTTTGACCTAAAATTCTTCTCTGAATATAGGGGAGTAATTTTATGCCAGACCTATATCTTTTTTGTCGTCTGGTTTGGCATAGTATAAACCTCCAAACAGATGGAATAATTTTATGCCAGACGTGCACATAACGTGATGTGTGGATCTGTCTGAGAAAAAACAGAATTTTTTAAAAGTTATTTTCTCCAGAATCAAGCATCTCAACACAGTCAGAAAACTGTCTGCAACAGATACTGCTGACAGTATGTGTATGGATCATTTGTGTACCATCTTAGAGCTTGATGGTGTAAGTACAATGCCAAATGTAAAAATTTATCGTTTGGAGGGTGTATTGTTTTGTACCCGAGTCGCAAATTTATCATCTGCATTGGCCTTGTTTTGAATTAATATGCATATATTTATGAGCCTACGTCACAAGAAAGAACCCAGCTGACTAACAGTGTATCGCAATACTGCAGGTCACGAGGTCATTGGTGTGGAGTACAGTTTTCCGGCATCCCTTTGACTAGTTTGAGAGAATGAGAATATGAGAGCCCCAGCCCACCCCTCCCCCAAACAATATATTTATTCTAATTAACACGGTAATTAAGCAAGCCCATGTCAACAAAGACACCCAATACCTTTATTACCTAGCCATTTTAGTTCCACTCCAGAAATCATTCAAGCTACGTTTGGGGGAGGGGTAGGCTGGGGCTCTCATATTCTCATTCTCAGAATAATTAATTCTAGAATGAGAATATAAGATTTGAAAACCAATCAAATCGATAAATGCCACATCGATCAACTAATTATTGTAATCAACTAGCCATTTAGACAAACCCAACGCCACCCAATACACCCAATACCTTAATCGCCTAGCCATTTTAGTTCCACTCCAGAAATCATTCAAGCTACGTTTTTTGATCAGCTACCAACCTGCGATTATTAAGCCAGATTCCCCACCCAACCTAAATTATTAATGCTGCCATTGACTACTATCAGCCGTTTTCGGGAAATGACTACTTGCGCCATTGTGGGAATTCCCGTTAGGCATAATTTCCACAACACCCAACCCAAAAGTAAGTGACGTCAATGTTGCCAATAACAACGCCACGTGTCAACTCGTGACCCTAGTCTCGTGATCAAGTATTGCGTCGTTGAGACGTTCGTAGGGCGTGAAGACGAACATTCTCGATCTTTCCATTACTTTGTGTTGGAGTGCGGTTGTGTTCTCAGAGTGACGGACTAACTTATCCGGTGATAGCACTAAATCTTGTAAAATATCCTACGTGGTGAGCGGTAAGTGACTGTTAATTGAACGCTGACTAACGTAAGTTACAAATGACTGGTAGTTTGACGGTAATTTGTCTGTTAAACTTGTAATATTTAGAAACAAGAAGTGCGCTAGTGTTAACCAGATCGGTTTAGTTTAATTTGCCTACGCTGACTAACATTCGCTCATTATAAAAATGAATTGGACTCAGGAAGAGGTGATGATCTTACAATCACATGGTGAATACCATGAAAAAATGGCTACTTACATTTATTCCGTTTTGACCAAAGCTCCAGAATTTTGGTTAGAAAAACCGGAAAAACCAGTGGGAAATTTGGCTGATATACTAAACACTAGTTCTAAGAAACAAAAGGTTAGTAAAGAACCAAAAGAACTTGATTTGTTTTTAAAACAAAATCTTTTTTATGACAAGCCGACTGGGTGTCTTAAAGTAGATGAGTGTGATTTGTCTACATTTAATTTAGATAACTTAAAACAAACTTTAGAGGACGGCTATAAATTAATTCAGAGTAACAAACAAAAAAGAATGTCAGCTTTTATCCATTATGGAGAATGGCTCATTGAAGGATTCAAAATTCACAAACGACAAAAGATTCGAAAAGAAACTAAACTGAACTGGAAAGATTGGCTAAAATTACACGTCGGAATTTCAGAGTCTTATTCTCGTCAGTTACGTGATTTAGCCAAGCTGTTACGTAGGTATCCAAAATTTCATTTTCTGGCACTGCCTTTTCGGAAGGTTTATGGTTTGCGAAAGCAAATTAAAGAAATGTTAAAAGTCCCGGAAATAGCCGATTTTTGGAAAACACCTAATGCTGGTCCATGACCTTGTTTGTTTGTTTGTTTGTTTGTTTGTACAAAGGTTCTAATGCGTCTTAACGACCCTGTTTGAATCACGTCTGAGACATTTTATCACTTCCGTTTTGTTAACTGACTTAAGTCCGTGTGATATATCACCGAGCAGGCCGCACTAACAAGGAAAATAAAAACGTGTAACTATAAGTCCGTGAGAGTGATATATCACCGAGCAGGCCGCAAACAAGAAAAAATGAAAAGGCTGTACGTCTGAGAGTGAGAAATCACAGAACATGCCACAAAAAGGCTGTACGTCTGAGAGTGAGAAATCACAGAACATGCCACAAAAAGGCTGTACGTCTGAGAGTGAGAAATCACAGAACATGCCACAAAAAGGCTGTAAGTCTGAGAGTGAGAAATCACAGAACATGCCACAAAAAGGCTGTAAGTCTGAGAGTGAGAAAATCATTGGACATGGTACACGTAAAGTGGCTTTAAGACTGAGAGTGAGAAAATCAACGGGCAGGTCATAAATGGATGGAGTGAGATTTTGTCTGATGTGTGTCAAATACCAATCAGCAAGTCGCATCAGAAGCTCATGTTTGTATGTTTGTTTGTTTGTCTCATCCTAAATGTTATGGACCAAGTGTGAGGTGTTTTTGCCGCGGCTCATGTAAGTGAAACTGACTTTACATAGGTGATAATAACGAGTCTGACATGTTAAGGTCTGTGGTAAGCCCGTCTACACGGAACACGTTAAATCTGTTGAGTAACGGTTAAGAAATGAGAGTAGAACATAAAGTCTTCAATATTCTGTTTACCCCCTTGCCGTTAACGCCGTCAGCGCGGACTGCAGACAGTGTCATTCAGTTGAGTACAGCGAGGACAGAGACAGAACACAGAGTTAAATGACTCTTAACATAAAGTCTTCAATATTCTGTTTACCACCTTGCCGTTAACGCCGTCAGCGCGGACTGCAGACAGTGTCATTCAGTTGAGGACAGAGACAGAACACAGAGTTAAATGACTCTTAATACAAAGTATTTAATCTTCTAATGACACCCTTGCCGTTAACAACGTCAGCGCGGTTTTAAAATAGATTGTACGTAGCAACCACCGCTGGTGGTAAATAGCGCGGCGTGGGCTCAGCGGCCTGTAGCTCTGTAGCAAGCAAAAACAGAGACAGAACACAGAGTTAAATGACTCTTAATACAAAGTCTTCAGTCTTCTATCATAACACCCTTGCCGCTAACGCTGTCAGCGCGGTTTTAAAATAGATTTTACGTAGCAAACATCGCTGGCGCGCGGCGTGCAGACAGTTTCATTTGAGTATTGGTGCAGACAAATACGTCACTAGCTGCAATGCGGAAGTTGCCGATCTACTTATATTTAGCGGCCTGTAGCTCTGTAGCAAGCAAAAACAGAGACAGAACATAGAGTTAAATGACTCTTAATACAAAGTCTTCAGTCTTCTATTGACACCCTTGCCGCTAACGCTGTCAGCGCGGTTTTTAACGTAAACACTGACATAGGGACTTAGTAACGTGACTAAGTACACAGTCGCCGCGTCTATATCGTGTCATACAACTGAAATGCGGTGAAGTTTTCTGCGGACTGGAGTCTACATGCTGAATAAAGATTTTGTGTCTGTCTGTCTGTCTGTGTGTGAGTGCTTGTGTGTGTTTGTAGGTATGTGTGAGTGTGTATGCGTGTGTCTGTCAGTGTATGAGTGTGTTTGTGTGTGCGTGTGTGAGTGCATGTATGTATGCGTGCGAGTGTTTGTGTGTGAGTGTTTGTCATTGTGTGAGTGCATGTATGTATGCGTGTGCATGCTAGTATGTATGCATGTGCATGCGTGTATGTATGTGTGCGAGTGTTTGTGTGTGTGTGCGTCTGTGCGTGTATTTATGCATGTGTATATATAGTTAGTGTTAGAGATATGATAATTTCAAGAACATTTATACCATTGACTCTACATCAATACCCCAAAACACAGTTATTTAATAATAACCACACACACACAAAACATTCTTATATACACTTGATACAAATTTAAGTTACCTACAGACACTTGTTAACAAATTTCCAAAGTCACCTACAACCGCTAACTAACTTTACAGGTAACTTTGAAGTTAGTTGGTGCAAGTTCTGATAAGTGACTTAAAACAAGTTCTTACAAGAACCTAATCATAAGATCTTGTAAGTTATTGAACCAAGTCAACAACTTACTCGGACAGATTTCCCAAGTTACAAGGACAACGTAAAATCTTTTTTTTTTTAGTCCGGTGGAGGGGCAGATGGTGTTAGGTAGGCAGGGGTGAAAGGCATGACATCTCTTTGCGAAGTGTATGACAAAAATAATGGATTACCAAAACCTATCGTTACTTGCTTGTAAGTTCTCGAACTTTTTTCATAGTTTCTTCTACGCCTATCTTTTTTCCTTGTTCTAAAAAAGATTTCTTTAGCTCTTCAACATTTACAGCCTGACTACGCATCTTATTCTGTATTTCAGACTTTTGTTGCTTGTAATTTGCTAAATCATCCTGGACTCTTTTAAATTCGTTATCGTCAATTTCATTATTTTCCAAAGATTTACTAATAATAAGTTTCATACTCGTCAGCTTAGCTGCTGCGAGCGTACTTAATGCTTCATGCTTCTGCAACTTAGTATAAAATTTTTTGTTAAGGGCTTCCATACCAAAGCATGCCAGGCTTGTGGCAAGGCCAACAGCTTCAACAGCAATTCCTACGACACTTCCCACCCCCGTTGCAAACAGAGTTATACCTCCTACAGATAATCCGGCCGAAACCACCCCCATGGCCATTGATGTGTTGTGTACAGAATTGAAAACGGTATTGTAACGGCGTTTACACCTCGAGTATTTTGCTTGTTCTTCTTCCAAATACTTCAACGCTTCTGTAATATTCATTAAACGGAATGAATCTGCCTTTAATGTTTTATCACGCTCAATAGGCTCAAGCTGCTCAGGTGGTATTTGTGGATACAAGTTCACCATTTTTTATTTACAAATATTTTTTTAATCAGCAATTACATTTTGCAACTCTTCAAAAGTATACAATTTGCTGGCATAATAAAATGCAACAAGATCAATGTGTTCAAGGTTTATGTAAGTTAGACGAACAAAAGTTGTTTTGTCAACCACCACCTTGACAGTGGGAATACTGCTTGAAACATTAATAACATCATTATTTTTTGTAATGGCAATAAAGACCTTTGATGATTCTGTTACTGTTTCATTCCATGTAAGTTTAATTCCTTGTGCAATTTGAGCCTCTTTAGCAGTAGCAACAGATTTCATGATAATTTCAAATACTATTGTCGCTTCTCTAGCCACGACTAAGCTTGCTGGCATAAACACAACAGAAGTATCTGATCTACCCTTTCTAGTTGTAAGAAGATATCTCCGTCTCTCATAATTTTCAACTTTCAGTTTTTCTCTGCTATTGTTGTCTAGGGCAAAACTTGGAACAAGGCTTACAATAAGCGGCCCAGAATTAACAACCTTCCTAAACACTAAGGCACCTTCGTCATCAGTGTATACATAAGGACTAATAAATTCAATCTTTATGTCCCAGTCAATTGTGGGTGGTGGTGCCGGTACAGGTGAAACAACCCACTTTTTTCCCACATGTATTAAGTTGTAAGGCGCATTATTTACAGGTGGAGTAGGTACAGTAACATCACGTAGCTGACCAAGTTTAGGAATCTGTTTTTCACCATCTTTCATGTCAACAATTACTTTCCTCTTGTACATGCCATTTGAATCAAGTTCAAAACCATATATTTCTCCAATTTCCCCTTCCTTCTCAAAATCCTGTACGTCTGCCAAATCTTTCAACTCTGTTACTGGACATGCAACTGGTATGATTCTAGGCTTTGGACCAAGACCACTCATTTTTTATAAACAAAAATAAAATTATTTAATTTCTAACACAACACTAAAATCATGCATAAGAACTGGTTTACCATCCTGATTAGTTACAGATATACTCAGTGATTCAAAGAAACTAGAACCTAATTTCTTAAACTGCAAATTAGGAAATCTAACAACTACACTTTCACAATAGGGTGCAGTTCCAGTAGGTAAGCATCTCAACAAAGTTGATGGTTTTCCATAGTGTACATTTTCAGTCGTGTTTAGTTCTTTTAAATAAACATTTAGAAATGTGTGTACTGACAAATGAACAGGATATGTTCCAGTTATTTTAGTTACAACTGACGTATAATACCATCCACTAGTACCATTATCTGTAAAACCCATTACCCAATTTACAGGCATTGTATTTCTGTCTATTAAACCAAGTAAATATGCAAGTTCAGTTGAAAATAAAGGTATAGTGCCTGTAGGAATTTCTAATTCAACAAACAAGTTAGCCTGATTTAAAGTTGCTTTAATTTTTAAATTATTTTGAAACCATGTAGCTAAAGTACAAAAGTCATAATACCCAGATGGTATAAAGTGTGTATTAGTGTCCAAGCCACTATTACCAGCATTAACATAACTCATATAAAAACTTGTATTATCCGTTACATTAAACCACTTTACTGTATAAAACATTTCATGGATAGCCACAGCCTTGTTACCATCACGATTATCAATCCCATTAGTTAACCACACTGGTTTGCTTGTGTCAAGATTTGTTAAGGTAATAAACATTTTTATTATCACATAAAAAAAGGATGGAATTTAAATCACCAACCATTACCACTACAAACGCATTTCAATTTAATGTAGATGCTAAATATAATGTCGCCCCTACTTATGAACAGAAAATAATTCAACTAAATCAACTCGACATAGCTTTGTCTGAAGGAGATTTATTTCAAGTGAAAGTGCCAAATCCTTATGAGCATTACCTAAACCCTCCAATTACAGATGACTCTACTGCAAGAAAGTGGTCTTCAAGCCCACTACAGATGTTTCAAAACCAACTTAACTTTGCCATACTGTGTTCAACTACAGGCTGTGGTGTTTCATTTACAGATCACTTGAATCACTCAAACAAACTGATTAGGTCTGTGTATCGTTTTCATGTTTATTACCAGCTTAGACGTATACTGTCAGAA
This sequence comes from Semisulcospira habei, assembly GCA_036245525.1. Taxonomy (NCBI): domain Eukaryota; kingdom Metazoa; phylum Mollusca; class Gastropoda; family Semisulcospiridae; genus Semisulcospira; species Semisulcospira habei. The sequence goes on along the minus strand of BTPG01000008.1, from coordinate 178,066,629 downwards.
CTGCATACACCATTACCAACTGAATCCAGTTTTAATCAGTTTAATAATCCCATGGATATGAAAGCATTTGAACGCATCTGTAATGAATTTAACATAAGCACTAAGTATGACTTCACACAAAAACTTGATGATCACCACGGCAGGGGTACACTGTATTATGCTATGAGTCACAGACAATACCCTCAAGATTATTACCCTGGTTACACTTCATTCTCATCAAAATCTGAAGTGTGGTTAGGCTCAATTGAGCAGAAGCAGACTAATGCCTGGACCACATTTGTCTTGGACAGGAGTGACGGATTTACTCAAGCGGGAGTCGAGCGCGTAAATGAGTCTATCAGAACATATGTCTGGTGTATACTAGGTGCACAATCACTAACAAAATCAAACATTTTGAATGGAAGTGGTAAATTTGAAGCACAAAAACAGTTTCTCGCTAATCTTGAAGATTCAGTAAATTCAACAGTAGATCTCCCATCAAGCATACAACGTTACCAAGACGTTTTAAGATATGCCAGATCAAAAGTTGACTTTGTAGTTGGTATTGGGTTATACATGTTGCCATCAGACCTTCAACTCCAAATGGGTACAATAACAAATTATAATAATGAAATAGTTGTTGCAGGTGTTGGTCAGAAATTAGGACTCAATCAATCTGTAAACTTGGGGGTCACAACCACACATGTACAGACATTAAAACCATTAATGACACCAGCACCAGTAACGTCATCACCCGTACAGACAGTAACAACCCCGGTCCCAACACCAACACCAACCCCAACCCCTGACACCCATGAGTCAGAGAGAACAGCATTGGTAATAGGTCTCACTGGATTAGGGGTATTACTTCTTTACCTGTTTCATTAAATAACCCACTATTAACCCTCCTACTGTCACCAAAAAGACCCACACATGTTCTGCCATAAACCCTACTGCCTTTGCCGCTGTACTAATCAGCCAACTGACAACAGTGCCTATAATGCCAGGCAAAGCGTCCATTGCTTTCACAGCCAATTTCTTAAGCAAGTCTGATATGTGAGACAGTTGTTTCTTTACCCACGACTGTAAGTCTTTTGGATCTGTGGGGACTGGGGTTGGTGGTGCTGGAGGTGGAGAACCACCACCCGTTACAGCCAACACAACTGTACTGATAATAAACCCCAGAGCTGTAATTAAACTGGCAATTGTGATGCCCTGTTCTCTGAAAAGTGTTTTTAGTCTCTCAGCCAGAGTAGTGTCTTCGTGAAGTATTTTCTGAATAGTTTCTCTAATCCTGTTGACCTGTGATTTTAGTTTTTGTCTTCCAATTTCAACTACTTCTAGCCGCGCTGATCTTTCTATATACAAATCATTTAATCTGTGTTGGATTCTTTCTTTCATTTCTGTGTCAAAATTCCCATTGTCTGCTGTAGCCAGTTTCTCTTTTTCACGTTCTATGTGTTTATCAAGCTCTCCCAGTTTGGCAACATTATTTACCATCTCACCTCTTGTTGTCTGCAGTGATTTATCCAATGCCATAATCTCTCTCATTGACAAAGGTGGATCTTCTATTGTTTTCATAGCATCATTTATTTGTCCTTCAGTAAATGAGGTTTCTTGTATCACTGTGTTTGCTATTTCTGGTAGGCTTGTTACTGGTTCCATTTTAATTTGTTGCCCTGTTGGCAACTTTGTTTGTGTGTCGTGAAGCACACTAACAAGTCTTGGGGGAACAGGAGACCCTCCAATACCAAGGTATCTTGCCAACCGAGAGTTACCACCGACTTCACCTTTAATTGTACTTAAAGCCCTAAACTTAGAAGGATTATTTTTATGTGTTAGATATATTTTCCCTCTGTCTGTATTTACAAATAAGTGCCCTTTATCATATTCAAATTGATTAGGATCTATTACATCTGGGCGCGCTCCAACACTGTCATAAAATGAGTTTACTTTATCTTTTAACAGTTCATGATACAAAGGAGAAGTAGTTACCATTCCAGTCATATCTGTGATACTGGTATCTGAGGCATCCATGACATCCATTTTAAACTCTTCATGATTAAATCCTCCCGCTGCCAATGTTTTTATTAATTTAATTTTTTTGTGCATAATAAAAATGGCATCTTCCTACGGATCAAAGTTAGACCCATTCAGAAAACTACGTGAGCCCCTGGGTGTTAAAGGCATTCGTCAAACAATAGTCATCACAAACAATCCAAGTACCATAGACCAGAACCAAACACTTACAGTCAAGTTTCCAAACCTAGGTCCCAGTGACGTTATTGTTCCTGGCACTGCACGCCTAGCATTTAATATTGAACTATCATCAGATGCAGACATAAACAGAACACTAGTTGACAATCTTGGCAGAGCAATTGTTAGAACTATTAAAGTAAAACTTGAAGGACCGGAAGTGTTTAGTCTTGACGACTCAGATGTATTCTACTGTTACAAAGACCTTTGGCTAACAAGAGAAGAACGAGAAGACCGTATTTACCAAGGCATACAGCCAGATAATGTTGGTAAACTTCGAATCGACGCCGGAGATAAAGTAACTAATACAGCCATGGATGTTATAATGGCTGAAACATATGGATCCAGATTCTACATTCCACTTGAGTTTGAAATCCTAACAGCTCATCTGCCTTATTATCAAGGAGCACTGAATGACCGTCTGAGTTTTGAACTAACTTTCAATGACTACTCCAAAGTTATAAAATCATCTGCCACAGATGCAACATACAAGATCTCTAACATTTCCTTGGAATACGAAATTGTCACACATACTGAACTAGCCAGACTCATTCAAAATCAGTACCAGTCAAGACTTCCAATTTATTATGACAGGGTGATTAGACACAGTTTAATGCAAAGAGACAAGAGCGACCCAATGTGGAACATAAACTTGAACACACCTGCCAGGTCATTGAAAGGTATTCTTATGTTGTTTGTTGAACCAGCGGCTCCATACAAACGGGATTCAGAAAAATTCTACAATCCTAAGATTACACATTTGTCCTGCACAATCGAAGGCCGTCCTAATCAAGTGTACGCGTCTGGAATGCTGCCTTATCAACACTACGATGAGATCACAAAGTATTTTGCGGGTGGAAGGATTAGAGATAAACCAGCAAACATTGCGTGCAAAGATCTACATCTGTATGACGTTAGGATTGGTCAATACCTGACAAACAAGTATGCACTGTGGTTAGACCTGCGTAGTACAGATGATGACTATCTTCATGGGTCAGGACGAACTGTTGAGAATGGTAGTGATGGAATAACAATTCAGATACAAAAGAAGGTTGAAACTGCTGCAGCCATAAACATATATTTGTATCTAATTTATGACGCACAACTCAATATTGCAGAAAGCAGACTGAGTGGACACATATATTAAAATTATATTGTGTATTAAAATGAACCTAATGACCCTTGACCCACACTGTGGCTTATTTTGTGGTGCGACAGGGTGTGGGAAAACTGAATTTGTACTTAACCTCTTACAAACAAGATACATACACCACTTTGAAAACATTGTAATATTTTGTCCAACAATAAAACACAACAAAGCTTATCACAACCGTTTTTTTATTTGGACTGATCATAACATTTACTTAGTTGACCCTGAAAAGAAACTGAATGACTACCTACAATATTTTTACAAGCAATTTGAAGGACAGCCAACATTGTTTATAGTCGATGATTGCTCTGCAGAGAAAGACATTGTCAAAAAGAGAAATACTTTATCAGAACTTGCCTTCAGTGGTAGACACGCAAACATCAGTGTTTGGATTCTCACTCAGAAATATAATGCTGTACTAAAAGATTTTCGAGAACAGTTAAAGTTTATCTGTTTGTTTTACTGTAAGGATCGTGACAGCTTCGAAGACTGTCTCAGAGAAAACGATGTCATTCCAAATAAGCAAGAACGGGATGATGTAAAAAATAAACTGAAATCAACTAAGCATCTAAAGCTTATTTTAAAGACAGATCAACCCACTGGATATGGGTTAGTAAATTAATTTATCTTTTGGGTTTGTCTATAAAAATGACGGACGGACAAAATTGGCCTATTGGTAAATTCATGGATATTACATCGAGTTTTAGAGGTTTTATGCTTATTAGTGACTTAAAAACACAAGTTAGACGCCCTTTTTTAAAACTCCCAACATCGATGAAGATATACATGACATATAGTTTTTATCTTGGATATTCTAATACTTTTCCATGTTATAATAATAGGACAAGTGATTTTTTAGTTTATGATGTTGAATCTGACTGCCCCCACCCGGGTCTGCCCTGGGGGACTTGGGTGGGGTTAGGTATTTTTTAGTTCCCAGGGTCACCCTAGTCAGCCCCGCAGGGTGGGTTTTTCTCTCTATTCTGGGGCATGTGTTTCTGTCTACCCTTTGTCCATTCACCTGTATTTGCCTTTTTAAAACTCTCCCTACTGTCTGCACTGCCTGTAGCTCTTGATATTGGATGTGTGTTGCTAAATGGTCTTAGCTTTATTTAGGCCCCATGTGTTAGGTTTATTTAACGTATTTGACCGGCTGGCGACATACATTCAATGTTCTGTTTAGTTGTTTTTTTCACAAGCAGTGCAGGCACGTCCTGAGAAAGCCTTGTTGCTGTCGGGACGTTAAGCAATGTACAATCAATCAATCATGAATCTGACTGGTTTAAGATTATGTGTTTACAAATATACCATCAAATAAAAAAGAAAATAAAAATGTTAAATTTATTACTGTTAATAAAACAATATTACACATGCAAAAGATTGAACATGATACAACAGAAGACATATCTATGAAGTGGCTTATTAGTTGGTAATTAATTTTGTCTATTATAGATTTTAGTCAATAAAGTGCCATTTTCATTATATAATTTTCTATTTATTTTTTTGTCGGACAAATAAAAAAGATGGTCAACCATCAAAGATTAAGAAACGTGTTTCACACAACTGACTTACCTATATCTAATATTTACAATGTCTATGAATCAATAGAAAGATCTTTTTTAGTCATACAAAATAACCTTCTTTCTGATAGTGTAAAGATTCAGATTGTTGCAAAAATAGAATTTGCCAGAGATGTTGGTGAAGTTATTGTAACGTATATCTCAACAAGGCAGCACACAGTTAATTCGAGAAGAGAACTAGAGAAAGTGTTTAGAGAAAGATTGTTACCAGACTTCCATGAAGCAATTGACAGAGCAGAAATGCAAGGGTCTGGCTGGCATGAAGGCCTTGTACATGAACTACAACTGAAGCAGTCAAGATATCATCCTATTTTAGGTAGATCTTGGATACCACTAACAATAGAGGTTGCAAACAAAAAGGCTGTAGTCAATATTCAAAACAATGATAATTTATGTTTTATGTGGTGTGTGCTTGCTAAACTTCATTTTGTAAAAGCAAAACCTGATCGTGTATCTAACTATACCAAATTTGTAAATGAACTCAACTTCAGTGGCATTGAGTTCCCTGTTAAAATAGAGGACATAGACTTGTTTGAAAAACTAAATCCTGGTATATCTGTGAATGTGTTTGTGTGGGAAAATGAATCTGAGAATAAGTTACAGCCAATTAGAGTATCTCCAATTGCCCCAACCTATGGGCAGCCAGAAGATAAACATGTTGACATGTTGCTAATTGGAGATGACAATAACTTCCACTACACAATTATCAGGAATATGTCACGTCTAATTTATTCACATACAACGAAACACAATGGGAAACAGGAAGTGTGCAAGAGATGTTTACAGAGATTCTCTTCTATTAAAATAGCACATAATCACATTTTACACTGCAGGTCAGCTGATGACATACAAACTGTACTTAAGTATCCAGATCCTGGTAGTCAAGTGTATTTTAAGAACTATGGGAATCAGCAAAAGCTGCCGTTTGTAGTGTATGCAGATTTTGAATCACTCGTTGTTCCATATGAGGGTCCAGTTCCAGAGTCATTACCAAAGACTATAAAACTAAGTGACCAAGTGGTGTGTTCTTTTGGATACATTCTTGTTAGGTCAGACGGTCTTCATTCAGAACCTGTTATCTACAGGGGTGAAAATGCAGCATGCCTGTTTTTAACAGAAATGAGACAACTGTATAGTCAGGTAGTACAGTATCTCACAACATGTCAGATGCCTTTGGTGATGACAGAAGAAGACAAACTAAAATTTGATACAGCAGAGACGTGTTGGATTTGTGAACAGCCTTTAGAAGGTGATAAAGTTCATGACCATGATCACATAACTGGGCGTTACAGAGGAGCTGCACATAATAATTGTAACTTGTTATTAAAAATAGATCCTAAGACATACAAGTTACCAATCTTTTTTCACAATCTGAAGGGATATGATTCACACATTATCATGCAGGCTGTAGACGAGTCGTACAAAAAAATTAGTTGTATTGCCCAGACAACTGAGAAATACTTGACTTTTAGGTTAGATAAATTAGCATTTTATGACTCCATGCAACATTTGTCTTTAGGTCTTGCTAGTCTGGCAGAAGGACTGAGTGAGTATCCAATAACAAGTAAATATTTTGAGCCGGACTTGATTAAAAAAGGTGTTTATCCATATGAGTACATCAGTGACTGGGTAGTGTTTGAAGAAAGGAGACTGCCTCCAAAAGAGAAATTTTATTCTACACTAACTGGTAAAGGTATTTCTGACTCTGAATACCAGCATGCACTTGATGCGTGGGAAAAACTAGGGTGTCAGACAATTGGTGACTACCACGATCAGTACTTAAAGGCAGATGTTTGCTTGCTAGCAGATGTATTTGAAAGTTACCGTGAAAAGGGTTTGTTGCACTACAAGCTTGACCCTGCTTGTTACATAACTAGTCCTGGCATGACATGGGATGCATTTTTGAAATCCAGTAAGATATCTATAGACCTGTTGTCTGATCGTACGATGGGTGAAATGGTGGAACGTGGATTGAGAGGTGGTATTAGTCTAGCAGCAAACAATTATGGTAAGGCAAATAATAAATATCTTGACGACTTTGACCCCTCAAAGCCAATGTCATTTATTACATACTTGGATGCTAATAATTTGTATGGATTTGCAATGTGTGAATTGTTGCCATTAAAAAACTTTTGTTTGTGTGATTTGTCACAGTATGGCATAAAAAAATTAACAAAATATATTATGGATCGAGGTCAAAATGATGAAAAGGGTTGGATCTTTGAAGTAGACTTGGAGTATCCACACCATTTACATGATTACCATAATGATTATCCATTAGCAGTTGAGAAACTGAGTTTGACTGGGAAAAAAGAAGACACCAAACTTGTACCCAATTTGAATGACAAATTTAATTACGTTTGTCACTATCGATTGTTACAGTTTTACATCAGACATGGGTTAGTATTAAAGAAAGTTCACAGAGGAATTCAATTTGACCAAAGTGCTTTTATGAAAGATTACATAATGAAGAACACAACCCTTCGTGCCAGAGACGGTAACACTGCATTTGACAAAGACTTCTTTAAGCTTATGAACAATGCCTGTTTTGGCAAGACAATGGAAAATCCTCATCACCGCAAAGATGTGAGACTGGTCACAACTGAATCGGGTGCAATTAAACTTACAAGTAAGCCTCAGTACACAGGGTATAAAGAATTTCATTCATCATTGTATGCTGTGTCACTCAAAAAAAAGATTGTTAAACTGGATAAGCCAGTATTCATTGGTATGGCAATTCTTGAGTTATCAAAACTGTTAATGCTTGAATTTTATTATGATTACTTCAAACCAAAGTATCCTGAGTGTCGTCTGCTATACACTGACACTGACTCTATGATCATAGACGTGCCTACTGAAGACTTTTATGAAGACATGAAAACAGAGTTACACATGTATGACACATCTGATTACCCTAAAGACCATCCACTGTTCAACACACAAAACAAGAAAGTGCCTGGAAAGTTTAAGGATGAACTAAATGGTGTGCCAATAGTTGAGTACGTTGGACTGAGATCAAAAATGTATTCTATACTGCATCAGAAAGGTAGTCAGTCGAAAGCCAAAGGAATTAAAAAAACAGCAATAAAAAATAAAGACATTCGACATGAACATTACAAGCAAGTGTTAGATGGTGCATTAATGTCTGATTATCCAAACAAGACACTAAGATCAAACAAACATAATATTGAAATGATTCAAACATATAAAAAGTCTCTAGCAGTTGGGGATACAAAAAGAGTGTTTCACACTAAGGAAAAAGCTTATGCACCAGGTCATTACAGGCTCAAATTATCTGAAAAAATAGCTGATGAACTGTTTGATGAACTAATTGATGAATTGAAATTGTTAAAAGTGAGTAACAGTATCTGTGGGAATAATCTGTAATTCTTCTCTAACAAATGCCCTCTTTGGTGCAGGCTCATACAGATAATATATTGTTGCATTAGCTGAAGGAACTATTTTTTTTATATTATGAACAGATGTAGACCAAATTGGATCAGTTGCCCTACGTCTAACGTCATTCTCAGCTTCACCTGGTTGATACAAATATCTTACCTGTTTTGTAAACAAGCTAGTGTCTGGAGGTGTTGTTGTTGTTTTTATTTCTGACGGTATTGTTTTCAATTTAATAGCATCAACAGGTTTAGGGTGACCCTCATTATTCATTGCTTTTATTACAGATGGTAATCTTTTAACCCACTCAGTGTTACGTGTGTCATGCATGAGTTCCTTAGAATACTGATAGCTAAAAAGTCTCTCCGATAATTGCTTGTTAAAGTTTTCAACAATAGCCTGTGATCTTTGCAAGCCTGGTATGCCTCGCCGCACTAGCACTCCATGCTTTGCAAATAACTGATTAACAGCGCCTTTAAATTCACTCCCATCATCAACCTGCACAAGCCTAGGGTATTTTAAAGGACCTCGACTATATATTTTTGATAATGCAGTGGCCACTGTTACAGCTTTTTTGTCAGTTATGGGTTCTGCTTCCTTATACCTTGAAGCTATGTCAACAACAGTTAATGCATACTTGTATCGTTTCTTTCTTATTGTGTCATGCGGAAGAAACAGGAGGTCCATTTGGTGTGTCATTAGGTGATGTGTTTTCAAAATGAGGCCTTCTTATTTTTCTTGGAGCAGGAAGATATATTTGCCAAATTGCCTGTTTTTTAAGCCACTGTTTTATTTGGTTAACATCTCCACCCACAGCAGCATGTAATTTTTTTATTGCAGTATTCCCTTTCCAGTAGCCAATTGGAGAGTAATATATTTTTGATAGTTTAGCGTCTGCCATTTTTTCTAGCAATATAAACTCCTGTAAAATATACTAATGTCATTCCTACTAAAACAAATATTATTTCTCCATTTCTTTGTTCTGGGCTTGGTTGGTAGTAGTCACTAAGTTTTGGTTGTGGAATAGATATGTCTTCACCAGTAACAAGATAGTATTCTTTGATCGCGTCATCAACGTTTGAAAATGTATGCTGTGCGTGACCCTCAAGTTTTAGTTTTTCATTAATAAAATCAAGTTTCTCAATTCTTTGCTTCTCATAATCTTGTTGAGCTTGAGCTAGTTTTTCAGATGCTTCATTGTGACGCTTCATTTCTTCTGCTGATTCTTCTTTACTCACTTTTGAAAAGAAATAGTTTGATCCACTAAAAGCTAATGCGTTAATAACTGCACCACCAATCATAACAGCTATAGTTGCCATATTTTTATTTACATAGAAATATTTTCTGGAATAATTCCTTGCTTAACTAGAAAATCTTTTGTTGCAATCGATGCTGTTATAACAACTACTAGCTTAGCACTGTCTTCAAAGTCTAATTTACTAAGGTCTGCTGATTTCATTTTGAGTAGACTTTTTCCCAACATAGAATATGCTACTGCTAGTCCACTTATTACAGCAGAGTGATAGACAAGGTTCATTAAGTTCTTTGTGTTGCTCATTTTCTTATACCATAAAAATTAAAATAATAAATTTATTTACTGCATGTAAAATGGGTCCAAAGGTTTTGGAACTGCTGGTAATGTGGCGACTACTTCTTTTGTTTTTGGAGTGTTTGATTTTTTGGACACTGTTTGAGTGTTTGGTTTGTATTTTTTATATAATTGGTAACCTACGTAACCAAATCCGACAACAAATCCAGCAACTATATATTTTGTAGTTTTAGGTTTAGTTGTTTGTCTCTCACTTTGTGGGGGGTGTGACGGTAGTGACACTGGTGCTGTTGATGGTGTGTCAGTCTTTTCTGTTAATGCTTGAAGCTGTAATTTCTTTTGTCTGTTATATTCAGCTAATCTTTTTCCAGCCTCTATTCTACCTGGGCTTTTAGTCTTAGTCACTGTTTGAACCTGTGTCAAGACATGGCTCTGTTGTGGAGTCGTCTCGTCCATTTTCTTCTAATTTAAAGTTTATTTTAGAAAAATCAATATGACTACTAGTAACAAGTAAGGTTACAGCAGGTGCAAGGTAATTCCCAAACTTGTAAAACATAAGGCATGCTAATTTACCTATTGAACTTGAAACTATGGGGTTGCTTTCGAGATCATGTGAAAGGCTGTCACTATCAACAGGTAGGAAGTGACTTACAGCTTTTGTGTATAGGCAGACAAGAGATCGACTCAAATCACGTGTCATTAGTGAAGCAATGTGATTTTCATATTTAGAATGTAGTTTAATTAGCTCATCAGCAGTAAGGGATTCTATGTCTTCTGTCATGTATTGTTTACCGAGAAAAGCTTTTGATTTGCCGGACACAACTACAGATAGAAGCCGCTGTTTTTTTTGGTCTAAGTCTTTGTTTTCTACAGCACAGATATCGCTTAGAAGAAGTAATTCGTCTTGGTTCATTTTAAAACGTAATATAATAATTTTGTTTAAAGAAGTCAATGGCAGCATTAATAATTTAGGTTGGGTGGGGAATCTGGCTTAATAATCGCAGGTTGGTAGCTGATCAAAAAACGTAGCTTGAATGATTTCTGGAGTGGAACTAAAATGGCTAGGCGATTAAGGTATTGGGTGTATTGGGTGGCGTTGGGTTTGTCTAAATGGCTAGTTGATTACAATAATTAGTTGATCGATGTGGCATTTATCGATTTGATTGGTTTTCAAATCTTATATTCTCATTCTAGAATTAATTATTCTGAGAATGAGAATATGAGAGCCCCAGCCTACCCCTCCCCCAAACGTAGCTTGAATGATTTCTGGAGTGGAACTAAAATGGCTAGGTAATAAAGGTATTGGGTGTCTTTGTTGACGTGGGCTTGCTTAATTACCGTGTTAATTAGAATAAATATATTGTTTGGGGGAGGGGTGGGCTGGGGCTCTCATATTCTCATTCTCTGTTTGACGTAAGTTTTCACGAGAAAAGTAGAATAAACCTTCCATATTCGCTATGCTGTCAAAATCACAATGCGGGTTCCGCTTAACCTGCTAGTATTTACTAGTAAGGATTGTGACGAGGGCAAGCTTGCGTCCACGGTGCCGTGCCTAGTTTGACCTTTGATCCTTTACCCATCGGAAACACGCAACACGTTCCATCATTGAAACAGAACATTGGTATTTATACCCACTTTCTGCACATAACTATTTGATAAAACAGGTTTAAAATCTTGTGAAATCAGTAAGAGGTAAATTCTACTGAAGATCATGAATTCTGAAAATCACTAGCACTCGCGGAACTATAGGAAGATCGACAAAGACTGTAGATTACTCACTGATTCAGCAGGAAAGGGACAAATTCTAGATGGGCGGTCAAGCCATGCTCTTGCTTTATGCGTTGCCACATGTCTATATTCCTTTGTCTGATGTCAGTTTTACTTAGGGGTATCTTGTCTCTCGTCCTCTTTCTTCTCTTCAATTCCGAGTCTGTCACAGTCGGCGCGAGTCTATGATACTTTCTTGACAAAAATGTGAATTCCCTTACTTTGCTGCCTCATTGTCACCATTATGAAAGAAACTGCTGGTGGAAGGATTGTGGGTAAAATGGCTTGCATTTGAGAAAATCAGCATGCAAAAGCATGAAAAAATGTCTCCAATATAAGCAGAAGGTGAAGTGCAACAATTGACAAAAATTAAGTGCCACACACCCTGAGACCAATTGTACTGCCTGCCATGCAGGGGAAAAGCGATGTCAAGTGCATCATTTCACGACAAATTCAGTACACACCAATCTCACGTACAGGTTTGAAAGACTATGATCCACAAAAAGGAATTCAAATTATCTGAAATTCACATCAGGCTTAACAAGACAAACTTTGAGGTGGGATCTGAACAACACACCTCCTCCCCTTCCAGTGACTCGGGGGACATGGCAAAAGGAGTATCCAGGAGGGGTTAGTTCAGTGATCGCCGCTTCATCATCTGACACTTTGAACCAAGTTTCAGTCAAGAACAGTATGTCAAAATCACTGTCTACCACAAACTCGTGTATGTCGAGAGACTTGGGGGTAGACTAGTAAACCAAAATTTTAAAATTTGAAGGTACTGTTTTGAACAGTGCATAAAGATGAGACACTAACCTGGGATTTAGACAAACACTGGTGTCTGCCTGCTCTTTTACCCCCACTGGCTCTTTTTCTTCAGAAGTCCAAGATGTCTGCATGTGTATCTAAAGTACTTTTGGTTAAAAGTGGAAATCCAAAAAGTTGGCCAATTTGAAACGGTTTCTCCCTTGCATAAATGTGTAGCACCATAGCAATCCAAAAGACATGAACAGTGACTGCGTCATAAACTGTAACCACAGGCGCTACTAATACTATACAGAATCCAGGAGGGAAAAACGGGCTTGTTCCATAGCATGTCCCAGTGCTCTGAATTGATCGGTGTTCAGGTCACACTCTATAGGCAATAGATTTCCCTGTCCCCCATAACTCGCCCGTCAGGACCGTCCATTATCACTTCGGTGCCGTGGACGTTAAATCCTGAACTAACCAACCAAAACTACTGTACAGTCCTATGCACGATTGTAATCCAGCTTCACACCCCACAGCTACTGTCACATCTGACTACACTCACAGCACCTTTTTAGAGGAACTACATATCAGGGCCAAGAAATTTCAAAGTCCTCCTCTTCCAGAAGTGCAAGAAAACTCTCCACAGAAGTCATTTCACTGTGTAGAGGACTTCAAGATAAAGAAACAAAGACTGTGGTATAAAAATAAATGAAATAAAAAGAAATGAACAAATAAGAAAACATTGGAGTGATTTTCAAGAGCATGAGTTCACAACTTACTGCTAGGGGCTATTTCCAGAGTTTTTTTTTTTTTACTTCTGTGTGGGCAACTACACAATTTGTGTAACTTTTGACATCACTCTTTTATATTATATCATTTCTCAGATGTTTTATGGATTGTCCCATTTCGTTTGCCTTTGTTTCTGTTTGTGAAGGTAAAAAAGATGAATATCTGATTATCACTTTAAATATAATTTTCTTTTTACTGAGTGTTGTAGCACAGTTTTCAGAGAATCATGTATTGAAACACTGAATTTTATGAGGAAATGAATCGGATAAGTCACACTATTTTGCATCAAAGTATTCAAAGCCTCTGAAGTGGATGCAACTGTCTCTCTGGTCTCCCTCTGCATTTTGTTTGTATTCACATCCGTTTAACAAATGCTTCATTTTTATAGTGCTTTGTATTTACTTTGTGTTTATGATGTGTCTTTATTGTATTTTTCTTTTTACATTTCAGTGCTGTGTGCCAAGAATATTGCCAAGAAGGACTTTTTTCGTAAGTTTTTCCAACATGCCTGTTAGGTACTGGTAGTATTTAGAACAAGATGAGGATTTCATCCTAAAGTCTACCATATTGTTTGGAGCTCACAATGGCTTTTCTTTTAGGAACATTCAGGAACATTATCCTTCTGATCCATTTCCCTTCTCTCTAAGCCAGCCTCTGATCAACACATGCCCGCCATTAGTACCGTCTATGGGCTAATGTAGAATTCTGAAGAAGAAGAATAGCACGAGCAGCAAATTGATGTCACTATAACTATAAGCTTCACATCATGGCATCACTAATCCCATGCCGCCGCATACATGATGAATTTGATGTTTTACGTCACTCATCTGAAGGGCCTGCAGCCTCTTCTAGGGCTAAGAAGTACCCAACGGAGAAGAAACACGCTTAGAAAAAACGGGTACAACACAATTTATTAATATTTCGGGTAAATACCCTTTGTCAAAATAGACAAACAAACAAACAGAGATTAGCCGCTACTTATCTTCATTGGCAGAAGGAATGTGGCAACTGAAGGAGGTGACGTAAAATAAAAGAAAAGGAAGAACAAAAGTGCGCAAAAAGTCTACCATATTGTTTGGAGCTCACAATGGCTTTTCTTTTAGGAACATAGGGGGGGGGGGGGGGGGGGGGGGAGAAAGAGGGAGAGAGGTAGAAGGAAAGAGAGGAGAAAAAAAAAAAAAGAAAAAAAAAAGGGGGGGGTGGGCTGGGGGCGGAAGACAACCAGCCAGAGCCACCAACCCCACCCAACAGGCACCCACCAGCCCACAGAAAAACACACAGGCACGCAACAAGACGACCACATACATCCCCAAGGGATGCACACGATCGCCTCGCCCCAAAACCGCGTATCAAACCGTGAGCCGGAGACCCGGCGCCCGACAGGGAAGGGCAAGGGATCCAACTAAACGTTCGGCCAGCGCTGAGAAAGTCCCTAAGGGAAATGTACTTGCACACACTCTTGTCTCTCGTGTTCAGGTTCTTTCCGAGTCTCTCTATTACGATTTTTCGTTGACGTCATTTTTACTTTTTGCGCACTTTTGTTCTTCCTTTTCTTTTATTTTACGTCACCTCCTTCACTGGCTTCAGTTGCCACATTCCTTCTGCCAATGAAGATAAGTAGCGGCTAATCTCTGTTTGTTTGTTTGTCTATTTTGACAAAGGGTATTTACCCGAAATATTAATAAATTGTGTTGTACCCGTCTTTTCTAAGCGTGTTTCTTCTCCGTTGGGTACTTCTTTGCATATTACACGCTTGGCAGTCACCTTTTTGGTCTGGATTGATTATCTCTTCTAGGGCTGGCTGTTTTCTTCCACACAGCCTCTTCCAGGGCTGACTGATGGGAGTATATAATGGCTCCAAAACTTTGCAAAAATGAATTTATTATTATTCAAAAAGTTGAAGAGATACAACACTGGATTACAAACTCATTCAGTATCTCCCTTTAATCTAACTGTATGCAAAGTGTCTAGTAAGAATAACAAAAATTACAGACTCAAATGCGGATCAGCTGATTTTTGTGAAACGGCATTTTCTTGTCAACATATAACCTAATTAATAAATTTTAAAATCTGCTTCGGGAGAATTCACGTAGTGAAAATATCCTAAATTTTCAAACTTGTCTGTCAACAAATCTGGGCTCTAGTCGCTATCACATACACACATACACGCACACATAAGGCGTTTGATGCCAAATGTACGTTTTCTAGCAAGGTTTGCATAGCTAGACGTGATGTCATTTTTGGCTCACGTGCGAAGCAAAAGTGAGTCTATGTTTTGGGCCAGTGGTCATCCGTCCGTCATCCATGGTAAACTTTAATTTCAGCATTTTCTCGGAGATTAATCTATGCATACTAATTTGGATGAGCCCTAGGAAAGGTCAAGGGAGAGAGGGGGGTTGTGGGTGTTTTTCGACAATTTATATCTATCCCAAATTTCCAGGATTTTTCGACCGCATATTTTCACACCCTAACGCCACCCATATTTTTCAGCGCCTCGGGATACCGTCCGTAAATTACTGTCCGCTACTGAACACGCCACTGCATTATTGTTTGAACAGTCACCATTTTATGTACCTCTCAGCAGAGTAGTTACCATCAGGGGGTTAACACCTGAGCTAATTAATCCATCGGTTATGTAAACATTTACACACTAAAATGCAGTTAATCAGCGTGGACCATTTGCGTAGCTTATGTGTGGTGTATTTCGGGAATTTCCGATTTGGTTATAACCAAAACAGTAGTTACTTCCCTTAGAAATCTATTTGTAGCGGCTTACGGCTTTTGCCACTCCAGTTTCTGAGAAAAGAAAAACATAATTACTCACTTATCTATAACAATCAACTAAACAAGGTTAATCTGACTGCTAACAATGTACAGCTCAATCGGTTATATGATTAGTTAGCGCTACAGACCTGTAAATCGATCAATACAGAACCGGTCGCCGGAAAAGACGCATTGCACCATATCCGGTATTAATCTGCTTATATTTAAGTAGGTAAAAATATCTACATTGACATTGGGCCGAGCTGGCCTGGTGTGTTCGGCCCCGTTACACATGTACCGAGTAGATCGTGGTGCCGTTTACTAGGTACGTGTGTGCGTAGGTTCGAATCACCTCAAAATCTCAGAAATTTTCGTTTTGATAAATGTCTGAGCTGTGAGATTTCCACTGGGGTGTGACGATCTAATAATTACCAGAACAAATAAAATATAATATAATATAAATAAATAAATAATTAACTCTAGGACCTAGAAACTAACAAATTACCGAGCCGGCAAATAAATAAAACAAATTGTGTGCGCACGGGTAAAAAGGGGTGGATAAGGGGAAGGGAAAGGGGGGGTATGGGGATAAGGGGTGGGGGGGATGGTTGGGTGGGGGGGGGTTGGGTGGTGTGTGTGTGTGTGTGTGTGTGTGTGTGTGTGTGTGTGTGTGTGTCTGTCTGTCCTTCCTTCCCTTGTCCCGTCTGGGCGACGGAACGCCAATCCATTTCCCAATGCCTCTTCAAGGGGGCATGTTTGACTCCCTCTTGAAAAGGCCGATTGGGAAATGGATGACAGACGGGACTTTTGTTAAAAGTTTATTTATTAAAATAACCTGCTGATGATATCAGCTTTAATCTGTGGCATGCTATCACTTGCCAGCTAAGAAATGTCTGAGCAATTCGGAATTCTGATTCTGTTTACAAAGGACGGTAACTATCTCATGCGATCATGATATCCAGCTAAATGAACAGAAAGCAAACGACTGTGTTAACAGAAGATTGATTTTTTCAATCATAGTCATTGCTATCACAAAACACAGAGTTAAATGTCTCTGTTTACAAGGGTCTTAGCAAGCTGTGTAATCTCATGTGATCGTTGTATCTAGCGTATACAATGACGTAGCGTCTTAACGAAAACGAAACCGCTTTGTTTGCTTTTGCCAGCCTGCTGTCCAGCGTGACATACAACCGGTGAAGTGAGTGCATGTGTCTGTCTGCCTTTGATCGTCTGTCTTTGTCAGTGTGTGTGTCTGTATGACTGTGCCGTGCGTATGTGCGTGCATGTCAGTGCGTGTTTGTCTTTGTCTCTATGTGTGTGCGTGCATTGTGTTTGTTTGTCTGTGCGTGTGTGTATGCGTGTGCGTGTGTATGCGTGCATGCGTCTGTATGCGTGTATGTATGCGTGTGTGCGTGCGTGAGTGCATGTGTGTATTATATTAATCGGAATACGTCTGCCTGTATGCCTGTAATGTGTGTGTGTGTGTGTGTGTGTGTGAGTATGTAAATCCAGTAAACCGGGGGACACACACAGGTTATACACCCACAAACGGGGACTTCCAGTAAACGGGGGACGTCCCCAGTTTGTATGGTTAGTGTGTGTGTGTGTGTGTGAGTGAGAGTGCGAGTGTGTGTGCGAGTGAATATGTGTGTGTATGCGTCTGTGTTTGCGTGCGTGTGTGTTTGTTTGTTTGCGTGCGTGTATATATGTGTGTTAGAGATATAAGAAATGACATTCCATGAACATTTTTTTTTTAATTGTCTCTGTGCCAATACCCCCCCCCCCCCAAAACATAGTTATTTAAATAATAACCACACACACACACACACACAAAAAAAAAACATTGCTGTATGCACTTGATAACAAATTATTTAAGTTACCTGCAGATACTTGTTAACAAATTTTCCAAAGTCAATTATAACTGACAAATAACTTTACAGGTAACCTTTTAAGAACCTATAATTAGTTATTAAGTGACTTAAGTCAAGAACTTATAAGAACTTAAACATAACAAAATGTAAGTTCTTGACTCGAGTCACAACTTAAGTCACAACTTACTCGGACAGATTTGTCAAGATACAAGGACAATGAAAAAACTTTTTTTTAGTAATAGTCAGGTGGTGGTGGTGGTGCTGATGGGGTTAAATAGTTAGGTGGCATGTCATTTTTCTGTGAAGTGTATGTCATTAATAAACGATTACCAAATCTGATTTTTATTTGTTTAAAAGATTGTGTAGTTTTTCTGTGGTTTCCTGAACACCGATCTGTTTTCCCATCTCTAAAAAACTGGCCTTCAGTTCTTCAACATTCACGGGAGACTGACTACACATTTTATTCTGTATTTCAGACTTCTGTTTCTTGTAATTATTTAAATCATCCTGGACTCGCTTAAATTCTTCATCATCAATACAATTATCATTTAATGCCTTACTTATAATAAGTTTCATACTGCTCAGCTTTGCACCAGCCAGCGTACTCAATGCTTCATGTTTCTGTAATTTTGTGTGAAACCTCTTGTTCAAGGCCTCCAAACCAAAGCAAGCCAGGCATGTAGCAACGCTAACACCCTCAATTGCTATTCCAGCTAAACTTCCAATTCCTGTGGCGAACAGAACTATACCCCCTACAGAACATGACGCTGAAACTGCACTAATAGCCATAGAAGTGTTTTGAACAGAATTAAATACTGACTTATACCTCCTTTTGCACCGTGAGTACTTAGCCTCTTCACTTTCCAAATATTTCAAAGCTTCTGTAATATTATTTAATCTGAATGTGTCTGCCTGTAATGTTTTATCTGAAGCAATTGGCACAGCTGTCACCTGTGTATCAGGCGCAAGCGTTGTTTTAGTCGTCACATTTGTTTCAGTCGGCTCAAGCGTCGGTAGTTGCGGATAGAAGTTTACCATTTTTTTTATTGACAAATATTTTTTTTTATTTAATCAGCAATTACATTTTGCAACTCTTCAAAAGTATACAATTTGTTAGCATAATAAAATGCAACAAGATCAATGTGTTCAAGGTTTATGTAAGTTAGACGAACAAAAGTTGCTTTGTCGACCACCACCTTGACAGCTGGAACACTGCTCGAAACATTAATAACATCATTATTTTTTGTAATGGCAATAAAGATCTTTGATGATTCTGTTACTGTTTCATTCCATGTAAGTTTAATTCCTTGTGCAATTTGAGCCTCTTTAGCAGTAGTTACTGATCTCATGATAATTTCAAATACTATTGTCGCTTCTCTTGCGATGGTAAAGTTTGCTGGCATAAACACAACCTTTGCATCAGACCTACCCTTCCTGTGCGTAAGAAGATATCTTCGTTTCTCATAATTTTCAACTTTCAGTTTTTCTCTGCTATTGTCGTCTGGGGCAAAGCTTGGAACAAGACTTACAATAAGCGGCCCCGAGTTAACAACCTTCCTAAACACTAAGGCGCCTTCATCATCAGTGTATACATAAGGACTAATAAATTCAATCTTTATGTCCCAGTCAATTGTGGGTGGTGGTGCCGGTACAGGTGAAACAACCCACTTACTACCCACATGTATTAAGTTGTAAGGCGCATTATTTACAGGTGGAGTAGGTACAGTAACATCACGAAGCTGACCAAGTTTAGGAATCTGTTTTTCACCGTCTTTCATGTCGACAATTACTTTCCTCTTGTACATGCCATTTGAATCAAGTTCAAAACCATATATTTCTCCAACATCCCCCTCCTTCTCAAAATCCTGTACATCAGCCAAATCTTTCAACTCTGTTACTGGACATGCAACTGGTATGATTGTTCGCTTTGGACCAAGACCTCTCATTTTTATAACAAAAATAAAATTATTTAATTTCCAACACTACACTAAAATCATGCATAAGAACTGGTTTGTCATCCTGATTAGTTACAGATATACTCAGTGACTCAAAGAAACTAGAACCTAATTTCTTAAACTGCAAATTAGGAAATCTAACAACTACACTTTCACAATACGGAGCAGTTCCAGTAGGTAAGCATCTCAACAAAGTTGAAGGCTTTCCATTGTGAACATTCTCAGATGTGTTTAGTTCTTTCAAATAAACATTTAGTACTGTGTGTACTGACAAATGAACAGGATATCTTCCAGTTATTTTGCCTTTTTTGGGCTTAAATTTTAATCCTGCTTCATAAGTCCAATCATCATCACCACTAACAGCTACAATACCAAGATCAGATTCAGTTAAAAAACCCAGTAGTATTAAAAGTTTGTCTGCTAATATAAGCTGACTATCTTTTGGAAATTCCAATGTAACAAACAAGTTAGCCGGATTTAAAGTTGCTTTAATTTTATACATATCTTGTAAAAATTCAGCTATAGTACAAAAGTCATAATACCCAGGCTGTAAATGATTAGCGCCCCAACTTGTAGTACCTATCATTCCATGTAAAGAATATTCACCATCATCTGTAACCATTTTACTGTATAGAACATTTCATGGATAGCTACAGCCTTGCTACCATCACGATTATCAATCCCATTAGTTAACCACACTGGTTTGCTTGTGTCAAGATTTGTTAAGGTAATAAACATTTTTATTATCTCATATAAAAAAGGATGGAATTTAAATCACCAACCATTACCACAACAAACGCATTTCAATTTAATGTGGATGCCAAATATAATGTTGCACCTACTTATGAACAGAAAATAATTCAACTAAATCAACTCGACATAGCTGTGTCTGAACAAGATCTATTTCAAGTCAAAGTACCGAATCCGTTTGACCATTACCTAAACCCTCCAATAACAGATGACTCAACTGCAAGAAAGTGGTCTTCAAGTCCACTACAGATGTTTCAAAACCAACTCAACTTTGCAATACTATGCTCAACTACAGGCTGTGGTGTTTCATTTACAGACCACTTGAATCACTCAAACAAACTGATTAGGTCTGTCTATCGTTTTCATGTTTATTACCAGCTTAGACGTATAATGTCAGAACTGCATACGCCATTACCAACTGAATCCAGTTTCAACAGGTTTAACAACCCCATGGATATGAAAGCATTTGAACGCATATGTAATGAATTTAACATAAGCCCCAGGTATGACTTTACACAAAAACTTGATCACAATGGTATGGGTACATTGTATTATGCTATGAGCCACAGACAATACCCTCAAGATTACTACCCTGGTTACACTTCATTCTCATCTAAATCTGAAGTCTGGTTAGGCTCAATAGAACAGAAACAGTCTAACGCCTGGACTACATTTATCTTAGACAAGAGTGACGGGTTTACTCAAGCGGGAGTTGAGCGCGTAAATGAGTCTATCAGAACATATGTCTGGTGTATACTAGGTGCTCAATCACTAACAAAATCAAACATTTTGAATGGAAGTGGAAAGTTTGAAGCACAAAAACAGTTTCTTGCAAATCTTGAAGATTCAGTAAATTCATCAGTTGATCTCCCATCTAGCATACAGCGCTACCAAGATGTACTCAGATATGCCAGATCAAAAGTTGACTTTGTAGTAGGCTTCGGGTTATACATGTTACCATCTGATCTTCAACTCCAAATGGGGACAATAACAAATTATAATAATGAAATCATTGTTGCAGGCCGTGATCAAAAACTAGGTCTCAATCAATCTGTAAACTTAGGGGCCACAACCACACATGTACAGTCATTAAAATCATTACAGACGGTAACACCCCTGGCCCCGGCCCCAACCCCGGCCCTGGCCCCAACACCGGCACTCATACAAGCGGTAACCCCTACACCAACCCCTGACACTCATGAGTCAGAAAGAACTGCATTGGTAATAGGTCTAACAGGGTTAGGGGTTTTACTTCTTTATCTGTTTCATTAAATAACCCACCATCAACCCTCCTACTGTCACCACTGCCTGTAGATCTTGATATTGGATGTGTGTTGCTAAATGGTCTTAGCTTTATTTAGGCCCCATGTGTTAGGTTTATTTAACGTATTGGACCGGCTGGCGACATACATTCAATGTTCTGTTTAGGTTTTTTTTTTTCACAAGCAATGCAGGCACGTCCTGAGAAAGCCTTGTTGCTGTCGGGACGTTAAGCAATGTACAATCAATCAATCAATCAATCCTACTGTCACCAAAAAGACCCACACATGCTCTGCCATAAACCCTACTGCCTTTGCTGCTGTACTAATCAGCCAACTGACAACAGTGCCAATTATGCCAGGCAAAGCATCCACTGCTTTCACAGCCAATTTCTTAAGCAAGTCTGAAATGTGAGACAGTTGTTTCTTTACCCACGACTGTAAATCTTTTGGGTCTGTGGGGGCTGGTGGAGGTGCCGGGGCTGGCGGTGTTGAACCACCGGGTCCACCAGCACCGGAGACAGCCAACACAAAAGTACTGATAATAAATCCCAGAGCAGTAATTAAACTGGCAATAGTAATACCTTGTTCTCTGAAAAGTGTTTTCAGTCTCTCAGCCAGAGTAGTGTCTTCGTGAAGTATTTTCTGAATAGTTTCTCTAATTCTGTTGACCTGTGATTTTAGTTTTTGTCTTCCAATACTAATCACTTCTAACCTTCCTGATCTTTCTATCTGCAAATCATTTAATCTGTGTTGGATTCTTTCTTTCATTTCTGTGTCAAGATTCCCATTGTCTGCTGTAGCCAGTTTCTCTTTTTCACGTTCTATGTGTTTATCAAGCTCACCTAGTTTGGCAACATTATTAACCATCTCACCTCTTATCGTCTGCAGTGATTTATCCAATCCCATAATCTCCCTCATTGACAAAGGTGGATCATCTATTGTTTTCAAAGCGTCATTTATTTGTCCTTCAGTAAATGAGGTTTCTTGTATCACAGTGTTTGCTATTTCTGGTAGGCTTGTTACTGGTGCCATTTCAATCTCTTGCCCTGTTGGCAACTTTGTTTGCGTGTCGTGAAGAACACTAGCCAGTCTTGGCGTGACAGGAGACCCCCCAATACCAAGGTACCTTGCCAACCCAGAGTTACCACCGACTTCACCTTTAATTGTACTTAAAGCTCTAAACTTAGAAGGATTGTTTTTATGTGTTAGATTTATTTTCCCTCTGTCTGTATTTACAAATAAATGTCCTTTTTCGTATTCAAACTGGTTAGGATCTATTACATCTGGGTGGACACCAACACTGTCATAAAATGAGTTTACTTTATCTTTTAGCAGTTCGTGATACATACTAGAACTAGTTACCATTCCAGTCATATCTGTGATACTGGTATCTGAGACATTCATGTCATCCATTTCAAAATCTTCATGATTAAATCCTCCCGCGGCCATTGTTTTATTAATTTATTATTTTTTATTGTGCATAATAAAAATGACACAGTCTTACGGATCAAAGTTAGACCCATACAGAAAACTTCGTGAGCCCCTGGGTGTTAAGGGCATAAGACAATCAATCGTCATCACAAACAATCCTAGTACCATAGACCAGAACCAAACACTTACAGTCAAGTTTCCAAACCTAGGCCCCAGTGACGTTATTGTTCCTGGCACTGCACGCCTAGCATTTAATATTGAACTATCATCAGAGGCAGATGTAAACAGAACACTAGTTGACAATCTTGGCAGAGCAATTGTTAGAACTATTAAAGTAAAACTTGAAGGACAGGAAGTGTTTAGTCTTGACGACTCAGATGTATTCTACTGTTACAAAGACCTTTGGCTCACAAGAGAAGAACGAGAAGACTGTATTTACCAAGGCATACAGTCTGATAATGTTGGTAAACTTCGAATCAATGCTGGAGATAAATCAACGTCAGCAGCCAATGACGTTATTATAGCAGAAACATATGGAACCAGATTTTACATTCCACTTGAGTTTGAAATCCTAACAGCTCATTTGCCTTATTACCAAGGGGCACTGAATGACCGTCTGAGCTTTGAACTAACTTCCAATGACGACTACAAAGTTATAAAATCATCTGCCACAGATGCAACATATAAGATCTCTAACATTTCCTTGGAATATGAAATTGTTACACATACTGAACTAGCCAGACTCATTCAAAGTCAATACCAGTCAAGACTTCCAATTTATTATGACCGTGTGATTAGACATAGTTTAATACCCAAAGACAAAAGCGACCCAATGTGGAACATAAACTTGAACACGCCTGCCAGGTCACTGAAAGGTATTCTTATGTTGTTTGTTGAACCGGTGAGTCCATACAAAAGAGATTCAGAAAAATTGTACAATCCTAAGATTACACATTTGTCCTGCACAATTGAAGGCCGCCCTAATCAAGTGTACGCTTCAGGAATGTTACCTTATCAACACTACGATGAGATCACAAAGTATTTTGCAGGAGGAAGGATTAGAGATAAACCAGCAAACATTGCGTGCAAAGATCTACATCTGTTTGATGTTAGGATCGGACAATACCTTACAAACAAATATGCACTGTGGCTAGACCTTCGTAGTACAGATGATGATTACCTTCATGGGTCAGGTCGATTCCAGACATGTGCGACATTTTAGCCTGAGATTTTTAATCTATATTTACATCTTGTCTTAAGACCTTGCTTTTAGTCTGGCTGACCCATCCCGCCGTGAGATGGCCTTAGTCGCCTGCTCGGCGTTAAACCCAAATAACTAACTAACTATGGGTCAGGTCGAACTGTCGAGAACGGTAGTGATGGAATAACAATTCAGTTACAAAAGAAGGTTGAAAAAGCTGAAGCCATTAACATATATTTGTACCTGATATATGACGCACAACTCAATATTGCAGAAAGCAGACTGAGTGGACACATATATTAAAATTATATTGTGTATTAAAATGAACCGAAGCTTAATGACCCTTGACCCCCATTGTGGCTTTTTTGTTGGTGCCACAGGGTGTGGGAAAACTGAATTCGTACTTGACTTATTACAAACAAGATACATACACCACTTTGAAAACATTGTAATATTTTGTCCTACAATCAAACACAATAAAGCTTATCACAATCGTTTATTCATTTGGACTGACAACAACATATACTTAGTTGACCCTGAGAAAAAACTGAATGACTACCTACAATATTTTTACAAGCAATTTGAAGGACAGCCAACATTGTTCATAGTCGATGACTGCTCAGCAGAGAAAGACATTGTCAAGAAGAGAAACACTCTGGCAGAACTTGCTTTCAGTGGCAGACACGCAAATGTTAGTGTATGGATTCTCACTCAAAAATATAATGCTGTTCTGAAAGATTTTCGAGAACAGTTAAAGTTTATCTGTTTGTTTTACTGTAAAGATCGTGACAGCTTTGAAGACTGTCTCAGAGAGAATGACGTCATCCCAAATAAGCATGAACGGGATGATGTAAAAAATAAACTGAAATCAACTAAGCATCTAAAGCTCATTTTAAAGACAGATCAGCCCACAGGGTATGGGTTAGTAAATTAATTTATTCTTTTGTTTGTCCAATAAAAAATGACAGACGGACAAACCCAAGTGTTTGATGTTACAGAATGCTTCAAAGATGTTATGCACTTTACTGACTTAAAATCACGTGTGTTTGGACCCAGCTTTAAACTCTCAACACCAACAATAAGAATATACACAACATATAACGTTACTTTGGAATATTCAGATGGATTACCACGTTATGATTATGAGACTGTTGATCTTAAGACAAATGCTTTTAAAGTTTATAATGCTAACAGTGGCCACTTGCATTGGTTTGAGGTACTGTGTGAAGACATATTTGTTCAGTTAAGAAAACTACATTGTTACATTGAAAGTGTTACATTTAATAAAGTGATATTACACCTGCAGGACAAGACTTCAAGACAAACACCAGGAAAGTAGTTGACTTGTTTATCATAACTACCGATAATACAGTATTACATATGGTGTGACAGTGATAATTTTTTTTTCATTTATTATTTTGACGGACAAATAAAAATGACGGACAATTCACAAAGCCCTGGCCCATCAAACCCTGGCTCATCTGGTTTAAGAAACGTGTTTCACACAACAAACTTGCCTATATCTAATAGTAACAATGTCTATGAATCAATAGAAAACTCTTTTTCTGTCATACAACAAAATCTTCTTACAGGCAGTGTGAAGATTCAGATTGTTGCTAAAATAGAATTTACTAGAGTAGACGGTGAAGTGATTGTATCGTACATATCAACAAGACAACACACAGTTAACACAAGAAGATAATTAGAAAACGTGTTTAGAGACAGACTATTACCTGACTTCCTCCAAGCAATTGACAGTGCAAAAATGAAGGGGTCTGGTTGGCACGAAGGTCATGTACATGAACTACAATTAAAGCAGTCAAGGTATCATCCTATATTAGGCAAATCATGGTTGCCACTGCCAACAGAGGTTGCAAACAAAAAGCCCCCACCCGGGTCTGCCCTGGGGGACTTGGGTGGGGTTAGGTATTTTTTAGTTCCCAGGGTCACCCTGGTCAGCCCCACAGGGTGGGTTTTTGTCTCTATTCTGGGGCATGCGTTTCTGTCTACCCTTTGTCCATTCACCTGTATTTGCCTTTTTAAAACTCTCCCTACTGTCTGCACTGCCTGTAGCTCTTGATATTCGATGTGTGTTGCTAAATGGTCTTAGCTTTATTTAGGCCCCATGCTGTAGGTTTATTTAACGTATTTGACCGGCTGGCGACATACATTCAATTTTCTGTTTAGTTTTTTTTTTCACAAGCAGTGCAGGCACGTCCTGAGAAAGCCTTGTTGCTGTCGGGATGTTAAGCAATGTACAATCAATCAATCAATGCAAACAAAAAGGCTGTTGTTAATATTCAGAACAATGACAACTATTGTTTCACGTGGTGTGTGCTTGCTAAACTACACTTTGTAAAGTCAAAACCTGAACGTGTATCTAACTACGCCAAATTTGTAAATGAACTCGATTTTAGTGGCATTGAGTTCCCTGTTAAAATAGAGGACATAGACTTGTTTGAAAAACTAAATCCTGGTATATCTGTGAATGTGTTTGTGTGGGATAATGAATCTGAGAACAAGTTACAACCAATTAGAGTGTCCCCAATTGCACCAACATACGGACAGTCAGAAGATAGACATGTTGACATGTTGCTAATAGGCCCTGCCGGTGATAACTTTCACTACACAATTATCAGAAATATGTCACGTCTAATTCATGGACATACAACAAAACACAATGGTAAACTAGAAGTTTGTAAAAGATGTTTACAAAGATTCTCCTCTATTTCAGTAGCGCACAAACACGTCCTACACTGCAGATCAGCTGATGACATACAAACTGTACTTAAGTATCCAGATCCTGGCAGCAAGGTTTATTTCAAGAACTATGGGAATCAGCAAAAGTTGCCGTTTGTAGTGTATGCAGATTTTGAATCATTGGTTGTACCATATGAGGGTCCTGTTCCAGAGTCATTACCAAAGACTATAAAGTTGAGTGACCAAGTGGTGTGTTCTTTTGGATACATTCTTGTTAGGTCAGACGGTTTGCATTCAGAACCCGTTATCTACAGGGGTGAAAATGCAGCTTGTCTGTTTTTAACAGAAATGAGACATTTGTATAGTCAGGTAGTACAGTATCTCACAACAAGTCAGATGCCTTTGGTGATGACAGAAGAAGACAAACTAAAATTTGATACAGCTGAGACGTGTTGGATTTGCGAACAGCCTATGGGAGGTGATAAAGTTCGTGACCACGATCACATAACTGGGCGTTACAGAGGTGCTGCACATAACAATTGTAACTTGTTATTAAAAATAGATCCTAAGACATACAAACTGCCTATCTTTTTTCACAATCTAAAGGGATATGATTCACACATCATCATGCAGGCTGTAGATGAGTCTTTCAAAAACATTAATTGTATTGCGCAGACAACTGAAAAGTACTTGACTTTTAGGTTAGACAAATTAGCATTTTATGACTCCATGCAACATTTGTCTTTAGGTCTTGCTAGTCTGGCAGAAGGACTGACTGAGTATCCAATAACGAGTAAATATTTTGAACCAGACTTGATTAAGAAAGGTGTCTATCCGTATGAGTACATCAGTGAGTGGGTTGTGTTTGAGGAAACAAGACTGCCACCAAAAGAGAAATTTTATTCTACACTAACTGGAAAAGGTATTTCTGACTCTGAATATCAACACGCACTTGATGCGTGGGATAAGTTAGGATGTTAGACGATTGGTGACTACCATGACCAGTACTTGAAAGCAGATGTTTGTTTGCTAGCAGACGTATTTGAAAGTTACCGTCAAAAAGGGTTTGTTACACTACAAGCTTGACCCTGCTTGTTACATAACTAGTCCTGGCATGACATGGGATGCATTTTTGAAATCCAGTAAGATATCTATAGACCTGTTGTCTGATCGTACGATGGGTGAAATGGTAGAACGCGGATTGAGAGGAGGCATTAGTATTGCAGCAAATAACTACGCCAGAGCCAACAATAAATATCTTGATGACCTTGACCAGGGTTTTGACCCCTCAAGGTCAAGGTCATTCATTACGTACCTTGACGCTAATAACCTTTATGGGTTTGCGATGTGTGAGTTATTGCCCTTGAAAAACTTTTGTCTGTATGATTTGTCGCAGTATGATGTAACACAGTTAACAAACAATATTATGAATCTTGACCGAAACGACGCGAAGGGTTGGATCTTTGAAGTCGACCTAGAGTATCCACACCACCTACACGATTACCATAATGATTATCCATTAGCTGTTGAGAAAATGAGTATGACAGGAAAAAAAGAAGACACTAAACTTGTACCAAATTTGAATGACAAATTCAATTACGTTTGTCACTATTGATTGCTGCAAGACACGGGTTAGTACTAAAGAAAGTTCACAGAGGAATTCAATTTGATCAGAGTGCTTTTCATGAAAGATTACATAATGAAGAACACAACATTGCGTGCCAGAGACGGCAACACTGCATTTGACAAAGACTTCTTTAAGCTTATGAACAATGCCTGTTTTGGCAAGACAATGGAAAATCCTCATCACAGAAAAGATGTGAGACTGGTCACAACTGAATCGGGTGCAATTAAACTTACAGGTAAGCCACAGTACACAGGGTACAAAGAGTTTCATTCATCATTGTATGCAGTGTCACTCAAAAAAAAGATTGTTAAACTGGACAAGCCAGTATTCATTGGTATGGCAATTCTTGAGTTGTCAAAATTACTAATGCTTGAATTTTATTATGATTACTTCAAACCAAAGTATCCTGAGTGTCGGTTGTTATACACTGACACTGACTCTATGATCATTGATGTGTGTACTGAAGACTTTTATGAAGACATGAAAACAGAGTTACACATGTATGACACATCTGACTATCCTAAAGATCATCCACTGTTTAGCACACAAAACAAAAAAGTGCCTGGTAAGTTTAAAGATGAACTAAATGGTGTGCCAATAGTTGAGTACATTGGACTGAGATCAAAAATGTATTCTATACTGCACCAGAAGGGAAGTCAGTCGAAAGCCAAAGGAATTAAAAAAACAGCAATAAAAAATAAAGACATACGTCATGAACATTACAAGCAAGTGTTAGATGGTGCATTAATGCCTGATTATCCAAACAAGTCACTGAGATCAAACAAACACAATCTTGAAATAATTCAAACACACAAAAAGTCACTTGCAGTTGGGGACACGAAACGAGTGTTTCACAGTAAGGAAAAAGCTTATGCACCTGGACATTACAGGCTCAAGTTATCTGAAGATATTTGTGATGAACTGGTTGATGAATTAATTGATGACTTAGTTACTGAAATGAGTAACGGTGTCTGGGGGAATAATCTGTAATTCTTCTCTGACAAATGCCCTTTGGGGTGCATTGTCGTACAGGTAATATATTGTTGCGTCTGGACCGGGAATTATTTTTTTTATATTGTGTACAGACGTTGACCAGATGGGGTCTGTTGCCCTGCGTCTGTCGTCGTTCTCAGCCTCCCCTGGCTGATATAAATATCTCACCTGTTTAGTAAATAAACTTGTGTCTGGTGGCGGGGTTGGTCCTGTTTTTGGCTCTGTAATTGTTTTCAATTTAATAGCATCAGCAGGTTTTGGGTGTCCTTCATCGTTCATTGCTTTTATCACATGTGGTAATCTCTTTACCCATTCAGTGTTACGGGTGTCATGCATGAGTTAGAATACTGGTAACTGAAAAGTCTTTCTGATAACTGTTTGTTAAAGTTTTCAACAATTGCCTGCGATCTGTGCACGCCTGGAATACCACGTCTGACCAGTACGCCATGCTTCGCAAATAACTGATTAACTGCACCTTTGAATTCTGATCCGTCATCAACTTGTACAAGTCTGGGGTATCTTAAGGGGCCTCTTTTATAGATACTAGATAAAGCAGTCGCAACAGTGTTAGCAGTTTTGTCAGATATGGGTTCAGCGTCTTTGTACCTTGAAGCAATGTCTACAACAGTCAGTGCATACTTGTATCGTTTCTTTCTTATTGTATCGTGTGGAAGAAACAGGAGGTCCATTTGGTGCGTGTCATTTGGTGATGTGTTTTCAAAATGGGGTCTTGTTATTTTTCTTGGAGCAGGGAGATATATCTGCCAAATTGCCTGTCTCTGTAACCATTGCTTGACCTGATTGAGTGATATATCTCCGCCCACAGCGGCATGTAATTTCTGAATAGCTGTTTGCCCTTTCCAATAGCCTGATGGAGAGTAATATATTTTTGATAGTTTATTTTCGGCTGCCATTTTTTCTAGCAATGAAAACTCCTGTAAAATAAACAAATGTCATTCCCACTAGAACAAAGATTATCTCTCCGTTTCTTTGTTCTGTACTCGGTTTGTAATAGTCACTTAGTTTCGGTTTTGGGATAGACATGTGTTCACCCGTGACAAGAAAATATTCCCTGATTGCTTCGTCTGTATTTGAAAATGTATGTTGTGCGTGGCCTTCAAGCCTCAATCTTTCATTGATGAAATCAAGTTTCTCAATTCTTTGTTTTTCATACGCCTGTTCTGCCTGTGCTAATTTCTCAGACGCTTCATTGTGACATTTCATTTCTTCTGCAGATTCCTCTCTACCCATTTTAGAAAAGAGATAATTAGAGCCACTGAAGGCGAGGGCGTTAACAACTGCCCCACCAATCATAATAGCTATCGTCGCCATATTATTTTTATTTACATAGAAACATTTTCGGGAATAATTCCCTGCTTGACAAGAAAATCTTTTGTCGCAATCGACGCTGTAACAACTACAATTAGCTTAGCGCTGTCTTCGAAATCGAGTCTACTCAAGTCTGCTGATTTCATTTTGAGTAGACTTTTTCCTAGCATAGAATAAGCTACTGCGAATCCACTGATTACGGCAGAGTGATACACAAGGTTCATTATGTTCTTTGTGTCATTCATTTCTTAGGCAAGAAAAATTAAAATAATATTTTTTATTTACTGCATATAAAATGGGTCAACGGCTTTGGGTGTTACTGGTAATGTGGCGACTTCTGGTTTTGTTTTTGGAGTGTCTGATTTTTTGGACACTGTACAAGTCTGTGGTTTGTATTTTTTGTATAATTGATAACCTACGTAAACAAATCCGACAACAAATCCGGCAACTATATATTTTGTTGTTTGAGGTTCGGGGTCAGGGTCAGGGTCGGGGTTAGACTGGGTTGTTTGTCTCTCACTTTGATGAGGGAGTGACGGTATTGACACAGGTCCTGACGATCCTGACGGTAGATCAGTTACATGAGTCTTTTCTGTTTGTGCCTTAAGCTGTAATTTTTTTTGCCTATTATATTCAGCTAATCTTTTTCCAGCCTCAACCCTGCCTGGACTTTTAGTCTTCGTCACAGTTTGAACCTGTGTCAAAACAGGGTCGGGGTTCAGTTGTGGAGTCGTCTGGGTTTCGTCCATTTTCTTCTGCAGTAAAATTTATTTTCAAAAAATCAATATGACTCCCGGTAACAAGCAATGTTACGACAGGTGCAAGGTAATTTCCAAACTTGTAAAACATGACACATGCTAATTTACCAATTGAACTTGAAACAATAGGATTGCTTTCAAGGTCGTGTGATAGGCTGTCACTATCCACAGGTAGAAAGTGACTCACTGCTTTTGTGTATAGGCATACAAGAGATCGACTTAAATCACGTGTCATTAGTGAAGCGATGTGGTTTTCATATTTTGAATGAAGCTTGATTAGTTCATCAGAGGTAAGAGATTCAATATCCTCTGTCATGTATTGTTTACCGAGATAAGTCTTTGACTTGCCTGACACAACTACAGAAAGAAGGCGCTGTTTTTTCGAGTCTAAGTCTTTGTTTTCTACAGCATTAATATCGTTTAGAAGAAGTAATTCGTCTTGATTCATTTTATAATAAAAAATATTAATTTTAATGACATTGAATTTGGAAACCTTTATTTTACTGAAAAAAATAAGGAGAAACCTAGAAAAAAACGGGCGGCGTTAGGGTGTGGAAATATGCGGTCGAAAAATCCTGGAAATTTGGGATAGCTATAAATTGTCGAAAAACACCCACAACCCCCCTCTCTCAAGGGTCACAAGAGCTCGGGAAATAGGTGCAAAATAACCATATTTTTCTCAAGTACTATTCACAACTTCAAACCCAAACTTGGTACATGTATAGATACCTGATGGTAAGACCTTTCTGTGCATACCAATTTGGTTGATCCCTCAGAAAGGTCAAGGGTCACAAGAGCTCTGGAAATAGCCCCAAAATAGCCATATTTTGACAAAAGATTTTTTTTGTCTCAAATGCTGTTCACAACTTCAAACCCAAATTTGGGACAGAGATACCTGATGGTAAGACCTATCTATGTGTACTAATTTGGATGACCCTCGGAAAGGTGAAAGGTCACAAGAGGCCGGCAAATGTTTGATAAAATTATAGGTATTGTCAACATTTTGCAAATTCTTCAATCAAATTTGGCACAAAGGTAGCTGATGATAAGACCTTGTTATGCATTCTAATTTAGTCAATGAATCGCAAAAGTCAATATGGGGGGTGGACAGATGTGTGAAAAATACATTTTGAGAAAACATGGATTTTGCTGGTGCTGAAGCCAGCCCTTTACTTATTGTCATAAAGGTCACACATGTAAATAGGTCATACACATGAGCCATAATGGCTTTGCCTTTCTTGTTATCTTGTTACTTCTTTGCCAGAATTCGGGGCCTGCCTGCCCAGCACATTGTGTGCAATCTACAGAACACGCTTCAACCAGCCCCATTTCAAATTCTAACGTATTTTTAATATGGTAGACAAAAAAGACACAAAGAAAGTTGTCTTTGAAACACTTGCACACACATACTTTTTACTTGTCTACCATAACCACCAGGAAAGCCCATTGCAAAGTAAATCTTATTGGCTCACATGTGAAGCAAAAGTATGTTTTGGGCCAGTGGTCGTCCGCTGTCGTCCATCATCCATTGGAAGCTTTAACGTTGGCATTTTCTCGGAGACTGTCAAAGCCACAGTCTTCAAACTTGGCCCAAGGATACTTTGTGACCTTTCTAAAGATACCAATTTAAGTGACCTCTCTCAAAGGTCTAGGTCACAAGAGATAAGGAAATAGGTAAAAAAATAGCCATATTATGTTGACAAAATTGATTTGTTCTCAAATACTATTTACAACTTCAAACCCAAACTTGGTACAAAGATACCTGATGGCAAGACCTTCCTATGCATACTAATTTGGTTGATCCCACGGAAAGGTCAAGGGTCACAAGAGATCAGGAAATGGGTGAAAATGGCCATATTTTGACAAAAGATGTTTTTTTTTTCTCAAATACTATTCACAACTTTAAACCCAAAATTGGTACAAAGATACCTGATGGTAAGACCTGTCTGCACATACTAATTTGTATGAACCCTTGGGAAAAGTCAAGGGTCAGAAGAGGTCAGCAAATGTGTGTGAAATGCCAAATTTTGATAGAATTGTAGTTTTTATCAACATTTTTATAAAGTTTTCAATCATATTTGGCTCAATGGCACCTGATGATAAGACCTTCATATTCATACTATTTTAGTTGAACCATCACAAAGGTCAAGGGTTATGGGATGGTTCCAAAATAGGTTTACAAAAGCCATATTTTGACAAAAAATGTTTTTTCTCAAATAATATTCTTAACTTCAACCCCAAACTTGGTACAGAGATACCTGATGGTAAGACCTATCTATGCATACTAATTTGGATGATCCCTTGGTAAGGTCAAGGGTCACAAGATGTCAGTAAATGTGTGAAAAATGCCATGTTTTGTTAGAATTGTAGTTTTTATCACAGTCTTTGCAAACTTTTAATTCAAATTTAGCGTGAGGTTTGCTGGTGGCAAGACATTTCAATGCATACTAATTTAGTCGACTCATCACAAAGGTCAAGGGTCACGGGGGTTTGACAGATGTGTGTAAAATGCTTAAATTTTGGGACAACATAGATTTCGCTGGTGGTCACCAGTGATTTCAAAAGGTCAAACGTGCATTGGTCATACACATGAGCCATAACAGCTTTGCCTTTTTTGTTTTATTAATGTCCTCATTTAGCAGAAAGTTTATTTTTTTCCAGTGTATAATTTCCAGTGTGTAAGTTAAAGTTTAATGAAATACATGTATGTTCAGCTCCAATCATGCGTGCAAAATGTTTTGCATTTTGTCCAAGATGAACATACAAATACAGTCACATTCGCTTAAGTCAAAAATGAGTAAGTCCAAAAATGCTGTAGTTGAACCAAAAACAAAAATCCCTGCCAGACTTGCTCTTTCTATGACTACAGTGGATACCACTCAAACTTGGTAAAGTCGGACGTGTTTCTCCCTTTCTAAACTTGGATAAGTTGAACTAATTCAAAAATACATACAGCTGCAGCAATTGAACTAATGCAAACAAGATGGGATGAACCATAACCCACAAAGTCCCTTCTATATGACTAAGTGCCAAAAGGTATGCATGGAAAGTGGACACTGGGCAGTGAAAATGATTTAGTGATTCTTTGAACAAAGATTGTCATTTTCTTGAAGGATACATTGGTGATTACCAGTCTGTGAAATTGCAGGACAATCCTCAAAGTATTTTCAGAGTAAACAGTAAATCACATTCTCCTGACTGGTATGATGGACATCCGTGATTACGACGCAAACAAGCAAGTGCACAGTACTTCAGAAAAGGAAGTGCTGGAAACAGTACAGTGCACAGATGTTTTCATTTCATCCCCAGGTATATAGTAATGCCATCAAAATCAGTTCTGCACTGCTGACCTGAGCTTGGGCAGAGGTCATTTGTAGTAATACCTGATGTTCGTCATCAAGTCAGTATTAAAGTTTTTCAAAGTACAGCTCTTCAGTCCCCCACCCGGGTCTGCCCTGGGGGACTTGGGTGGGGTTAACTACATTTTAGTTCCCAGGGTCACCGTGGTCAGCCTCACAGAGTGGGTTTTTCCCTCTATTCTGGGGCATGTGTTTCTGTCTACCCTTGGTCCATTCACCTGTATTTGTCTTTTTAAAACTCTCCCAACTGTCTGCACTGCCTGTAGCTCTTGATATTGGATGTGTGTTGCTAAATGGTCTTAGCTTTATTTAGGCCCCGTGGCGTAGGTTTATTTAACGTATTGGACCGGCTGGCGACATACATTCAATATTCTGTGGGTTTTTTTTCACAAGCAGTGCAGGTACATCGTGAGAAAGCCTTGTTGCTGTCGTGACGTTAAGCAATGTACAATCAATCAATCAACAGCTCTTCAGACTTTCAGCAACATAGGATGCAACTGAAAACAAGCTGCGCCAATTTCAACGGAACAGGAAGTGTAACATGCTGTCGAAGATCGGGTGTACTGTAAAAGTAAAAATTTTAGATCATATAATTATTTAAATCGATTTTATTAGCTGTGATGACGATCGTCATTCCTTATGACAAAATTGCCACCCTACAAAGAATCGTCCTAGAAAAGCCGCATGTATGCCAGAAACAAAAAAAAACGATACTGTACCCAGCATGCAACATTCTAATAAGCTAATGATGTCAGCATCTGGGTTTTCAGTGTCTAACAAACAACACCTTGAATCTGGAAAGTTTCGATCAAAGTATGAATCCTATGATGACAGAATTGATGTCTGTAATCGTGAACTTTTGTACATGATTTTGGCCACAAATCAAACGTGTCTGGGCTTGATAGATGTTATAAAGGAGTGTTTTTTTTTGTGTCCAATATTTCACGCTCTCAAGTTGTTTTTCTGTACTGCCTCTCTTGCAGCTTGGTGATGAAATTGGTTAGGGTGCAGTTGTCCATTTTCAGGGCCCTGATTTCAGGGCTGAAATTGATTTGTCATTCAGTTAACTTTAGATTTGCTTTGCAAGCAAAGCTGATCCTGTCTGCACTGCCGCTTTGACGATTTTTTAGCACCCTCTATATTTTATTTGGCAGTGATATTACACAACTCTATCTGTGCACACCGTTTGGCACTAAATATGAGAGCCGTCTTCACTCTACCTGTTGTCTTTGACCTGATTCTGATCCTGAAATAACTCCTATTTTAAACTTCTCACAGATTTGCCAATGCCTCAGTGAGCTTTATAAGGGTCACAGTATATATGTGTCAGTGGTTTGAAAAAAGTCATTGAACTCATTGTCATGACGTAATTAACTTTTTACATAATTTCAGATGTTATGTAACTGTCTGTGAGTATCGCTTTGGCCTTTAGACTTGAGATTAATGGTAAGAAAACTAGAATTTGAAAGTACAATTTCGCCCTACTATAATTTGAGTGTGAGTCAGGTTGACTTTACCTATACATGATAAACTAAATATGCATGCTGTTCTGTGAGTGTGTATGCAAGCATGCATGCATGTGTGTAAGAGAGAGAGAAGGAGAGGGAAAATTATGTCATGTCTAGAGCATTGCGTCAATAATAATAATAATAATAATAAAGAGAATTTATAAGGCGCCTATACATGGTAAGATGCTTTAGGCGCTGTACATACAAACAAGAAAAATATTACACAAAAAGTGACAAAACCAAAACCACATGTACAATTACACAAAAGAACAGAAAATGAGTGAATACATGAACACTGATAATCAAGATGGGAAAAGATGGGTTTTAAGACTGTGTTTAAAACAGGCACTGGACTCATAGTGTCTCAAGTATTTAGGAAGATCATTCCAGACTGATGGACACTGGTAAGAAAAAGATATCTGCCCAAATCCTTTAGTCTTTACTGTAGGAATCCGAAGCATTTTATTGTCAGACGAACTGCGCAACTGCCTGTCAATGTCTGCATCGTCACAAAGTTGCAACTCTCACGTCATCCTCGCTGTCTGATTTTGCTGTACAGTCGTACAAATTTGTTTCCTGGAGAGGGCGCCATGATGCATTCCTAAGATTGTTTGTCAGGGCCATGTGGGCCAGTCGGTCTCGGTTCCAAATGCAAGTGTAAATTCATCAAACTGGGTTTAACGCGGGGTGAACTGTACTTGGGTTGAACCCTGGTTGTAAGTGCAAGCGCTAGGTCCTAAAAACAACACTGCAGTGCACTTTTTTATCAATGATTTTTTTAAAATGGGTCTTTCATCATGGTATTGTAACCCTAAAAACAACACTGTGGTGCACTTGTATGGATATTTTTCAAAAATGAGTTAGGTTATACATCTTTGGCTGTCTTGTCACAGTGTCACGTGAAAAGTGGGTACCTCACTTCACCAACACCCCATATTTCCCAATTGACAATTGACAAGGTAATAATTCATACTATTCATGAAAAATGTTGATAATATTGCAGTCAATGTGTTAAATAAGAAAACAAAGGAGAACATGAATGTACATGTGGTAGATCTTGAAGGAACTTTTAAATTCAGTGTCACACAACTAGGACCAGTATTTTAACACAACAATGATGAAAACAAATTTAAGTTTTAGGGCTTAAAAGAAGTTTTTTCAATTATTTCATATCAAAATAATATGCTTTCATTTTTGTGTCTCTTTTGTCTGCACATCAGTGTCACAGTGAAACGTTAGAAACTTCTTCAAGTTCAAGTGCCCGATGACTAATTTCAGTATTATCCCAAAGCAACTTGACCCCAAGCTTTTTTCCCTAATTAATTCTGAAACTAGATTGATACAAGGAACAACATGCTGTAAATCAAATTTTATGAACTGTGGTTAAGTTTTAATTTTGTACCACAATTCCTCCTTTTTGTAACTTGTACCAAATAATTTTGAAATGGCATATGACTCACTCTGAAAAGGTGCCATGCAGTCAACCCAAAAATAAACATGGGTTGAAAACAACCTGAAAAGATTTTCTGAGTTTGTTTTCCTTTTGGCTTCTCAGTGCTGTTGAGTTTTTGAAAATATTATTAGTGGTTTATGAGAAACTGATATTTTAAAGCTAGAGGTTAAAATGTGTCTCTTGTGACAAGTGACAACAGATTCTTTCATTTTGCCTAACTATAGGTTAGATGATACCTATAATTGATTAAAACCATTCCTCTAGGTTGCCCTCAATGAAATATTTCTGCAAAACAGGCAAAAAGGACCTAATTATGTGCAAAATGAGAATTCATTTGCGTCAATCATAGGTGACTCTTGTTTTACTCTCGCACATTTGCTTTGATGAAAGGTGTATCATGATATAATTCAGATTATGACTTTGTTTACATTGATAACTCATTGTAAAAGTAAAGATGGAACTCTGAAAACAAAGTCAGCAAACTTCTAAAGCAAACTTTTGCACATCAGTATGTTACTTGTGACAAAAGATGATGTGTGAAAAAGCTGACTCGTCACTGTCACAAGTAACATGCGATACCCAACAAACCTGGCTTAAGAAAAATATTTTGAACTCATTGGAACGGATTCATTGTGCAATACTTACATAAATTGACACAAAAGTTTCAGTGTAGATGTGAACAAAACGATCATGATATAGTAATGTCACTCATGACTCATTTGTGCAGAGACAGTAAAGTTAGTTTTTGCTTGTTACAGAAAACACAGCATGTCTCAGCCTGCTGGGTTTTGTTTTCAAAAAGTATTTCATTTCTCTTTTAGCTGTTATCCAAAGGGCATCAAGTTGTTCAGGATACAAGATTACTCACAGCAGCAGAAAACCTGGTGAGAAATGACAGCAGTGGCACCACTACCACCACAAAAAGACACAAAATGGGGGACACCATTCCAAAGTTGTTCCTATTTTCAAGCTGTTCTATCTCCTTCCACCCAAACCCATCCTCTGATCCAACACACTGGGACACAGAAATAAAGATGGACACATGGCGCTTCCCGCCATTCATAAGCTCTTTGCCTGTGGGTTGTCAGCGATTGCTATTTTGAAGAAGAATAATAGCACGAGCAGCGAAATGATGTCACTTCAAACTTCACATCATGGCATCATTAGACCCACGACGCTGTGTTCATAGTGATGACTTGATGTTATACATTGCTCATCGCAGTACTAACATTTTACATATTAGATTTAGAGGATACAAATTTGCAATTTTAGCTGATTTTTACACCTAGGGCTTAAAGGTCACAATTTGACCTAATCCTACCTAAGAGCCGGGACAAACAGCAGGCTTATACAAACACTGTTTTTGAAAAATCACGCATATATTAATGAGAATATAGTTGGGTTTTTTTCATTAAAAAAGTTATGTTAGCTGTTCTAAAAATAACTCTGAAAAGGTGGTGCCAAAAAGTACAATTTGATCCTAATCGTACCCGACAGGCGAGAGACAAACTGTAGGCTTATGTATACCGTTTCTGAAAAATAATGCGATTATTAATAATAAGATTGATTTTTTTGTGTAAAAAGATTCAATTGTTTTAAGAATAATCCCAAATAATTCCAGAAAAATGTGAATTTGTTTTTTTTTAAAAGATTTAATTATCAGTCAAAAGTTTCAAGAGGTACAATGCTGGTTAACAAACTCATTCAATGTCTTCCTTTTATCTAGCTACATGCAAAATATCTAGTAAAAATAAGAAAAATTACGGATTAAAGTGTGGTTCAACCAGTTTTTGTAAAATGGCCATTTTCTCACCAATGAGCATCTTAATCAAAAATTTTTTTTTAAATGCCTTGAGATTATTGTTTTAGGGACAATATCGTAAAACTTCCACCTAGTCCGTCCTCAAACGCGGGCTCTAGTCGCTGTCACATACACACACACACATGGTTCTTGGCGCCCAAAAGACGTTATCCAGCAAGGTTTGCGTAGCTAGATGTGACATTATTTTCATCGTGTTACTTCTTTGCCAGAGTTTCAGCCTTGCACGCCCAAAATGTCATGTGCATGCACCGGAACGCGCTCCAACGATCCCCATTTCAAAGTTGTTCCTATTTTTAAATAGAAACAACAAAAAGGCACAAGTTAAATTTGCTTTGAATTTTATTTTATGATTACAAGGGTGCTATTAACTGTATGTTCCAATGGTAGGCTGATGAAGATAGCAAGGTGCAGTCAGAAACTGCCTCTTAAGTAAACCCTAGATCTCAAGTCAAGAATGTCTTACAATGATAGGATGAAGTAAATTTCTTCAACCTATGATAACTGTGAAAACAGCCAATTATCACCAAAGGTAGTGTTAACCACACAAAAATATTTTCTTTGCATTGAGCTTCATCAATGACCAGCTGCACTGGTGGGCCCTTGACTAAGGCTGCTTGGTTCCCAAGAAGTATCTGGACTGGAAGGCCAAGCAGTACACCTCCCCATAAAGCTGAAATGTACCAGTCCCAGCATGTCATCAGTCGCTTTCACCTACCAAAGCAGACAGAACAAGCATTTTTACCGGATATTACAGTGAACCTCTGTTGAACAGCCATTTTCATAACAGCTCACCTGTCATAAAAGGCCATCATTCAGGTGATTTCAGTCATACTCATGACAGTCCAGTTGTCTTTTC
This sequence comes from Semisulcospira habei, assembly GCA_036245525.1. Lineage (NCBI taxonomy): Eukaryota > Metazoa > Mollusca > Gastropoda > Semisulcospiridae > Semisulcospira > Semisulcospira habei. The sequence continues at coordinate 178,025,775 of BTPG01000008.1, read as the reverse complement.
AAACCCCTTTCTTTTGGCTAAAAATACATTCACTCAAAAGAGACCACACTGTATTCTTTGTAAATGTAATGCATTGTTGACAGTGCAAAACCTTGAAATGACTGAAAATGGTCTATGGACTATGACCCATAATTCATGTCATGCAAGAGATATGAACTCTCACGCTAATGGGAATTTATTCCTCTTGCAGATGGAACAGGTTGGCTGAACCAAAGAGTCAGCTGGAATTTAGAAAAAGGTGAATCAGACTAAAGACTGTCACCCATGGTATGCAAATCCATCCCTTGCACGACAGCTGTGTCCAGTATCTCTGAGTGCAGTCTGAGAGCTGACTAACCATTGGAAAGCAGCACTAATATTGTACTCTGTTCACTGTGATTTTGTTTTGTTTGGAACACTTGTTAGGCTCTTGTTTAGAATCCTGAAGTGAAAGATTAATTGACCATTGAGGATCCAAACTAGCCTGGCACTGTTCTTGTCATAGTGAACCTTTATCCTACGCAGTTCGTTACAGTGAATTGATTAAGAATCAAGCTTTGTTTAGTAGCTTATAATGGACATTTATAAGATCATGGTAGGTGTGGCGCCCCTCTGCAGCTGTGCACCTTCCAGGATCTTATGAGTTAAACAAGATTACCCACCTGGCAAAGCTAGGTCTTGCCATCAGTCCACTGCGCCTTGTAGCACAAAAAGAGAGATCAGAAAATAATTTCAGAGTGCCTTGTGGGTCAGAAGAATTCATAAAATCATCTTGCTTGTGACCAGGGACACAGCTGAAATTTGTGTCACATGTCATTTTTTTCCCCCTGCTCAATACTTGATTCACCAAAAGCAATGTTCAAGAATTTGAACTCATTACTGCAAAGTGCAAGAATCCATTCTGAAAAGAAAAGCAACTACTGCCATTTTGATGTAATTTTCACGTATTAAAATTGTGTTACTTGTGATAGAATTTGTTTTAGCGTGATGCTGATAAAGAACTTAACACTGTGTAAAACTGCCATTATCTTATCAGGAAAAACAACATGGGTGTGTGCCGCCATCTTTCCAGATTGCAAAATTGCGGATTTGGTGCAATGAAAGCCCATTATTTCTTTTAACTGCTTCGGCATTTTCCATGTGACTTCAAATACAAACACCAGATTTTTGGGCACATCAGATTTTTGGGCAAAACCCTAATGATGAAGCGATTAGGATACCATTGAGATTTTACCTTGGAACTGTTAAAAAAAATTGTTTGTGATGTCATCTTTGGAATGGCCATTTTACTCATTGTAATTTTTAACCGCAGATCATTCGTGCAATTTTGAAGTAAGAAACATTTGGTCTTGTTCAGTTTGATCAGTTTGATTATAGTAGAATACGATTATGCTTGCTTACATGAATTCAAGTGACACGCAGCCGCCATTTTTAAGATGGCGACAATACACCCTGTGTTTTCTTGAGGTTGAAACAATATAGGGCTGCAGGCTGATGAAAGCATCATCAGCGATAAAATAAACACTGATTTGGATAGGCCAAAGGTTAGTATTTTCAAAACGATTAGGATACCATTAGAAAAACGTCCATGTTTTTCATAAAAATTAATTATTTCTTGTCAGCGTTTTTATCAGTCTTTTCTTTGAATAATTCAATATTCCATAGTTGAGCACGCAGTTAAGGAAACTATATGCGTAATAAGAGACTACATTCTTTTAAGGAATAAAGCATGATCTTAATATTGATATAACGACACACATTTTGTTAAGTATTAGTCAAACATGGCCACCATATCCAAGATGGCCGCCTATCATACAATTTTAGCCTTAGGAAATAGGTTGTTGTGTACAGTGTGTAACTACATGGCTAGGAGTAAGTAAATATGAAGGAAAACAACGGGAATGTTAACCAGGTGACCATTATTATCTTCTGCAAATGCCAGTGCGGCGTAACCAGGTGTTAAGGTCAAGCTAGAATCATCAAGGTACTAACATGACTGAAGGATATTTAAGGATGCCTTCATTACAACACAAGACTTAAAAGACAAGTTTCTTTGTTAACTGATCCATTACTTTTCATTGAATTCTCATGTTCAAACCTGCCTCATAAAGATATTTCTATACCATTACGTCTAATTTAACGAGTAGTATGTGTTCAGTCGGCTAGTTTGACACGTAAGATTGATGTTTTGACACGACATGATTGACAGTTTCTCGTAATGTGTATCAGCCACGTACATACATTTGTGCATAATACCAAACTAGGAGCAATCATACTGGAGTCCTCGATTGAAGGTCAAGGTCTTGGTTGCCCCCTGGTATTCTTTTACATTTTTATTGCAATCTTGCTTATTAAAATGCGATAGGACCTACAGGCTGTTTTAAACATTGTCACCTGACACATTACTCCATGGTCCTCTACTGCAAGACAGAATATTATCAACTAGAGCTGTGTTGTATCCTTTTAGGTCAAGGTCATAACTGTCATATTTGTTGGAACCTTGTTTCTTGCCGTATCTCAAAAAGCACGGGACAGTTTGATCCAGATAGTTGATGATGACATTGTGTATTTTAAAAGAAATACTAGAAACCAAACACTAGTTGCTGCTGTAAAGGTCAAGGTCTCAGCAGCTGTTGTATTGAAATGTAAGTGCAAGGGCGAATTCTAAAAACACTGAATCAATTAAAACTAATCTTTACTACAACTAATAGGATAATGTTTGATGAAAGACTGAGGCTGTTATCCTCAAGGTCAAGGTCATGTATTCCATATTGGTTAGGCACATACTAGAGACTTTTTTCTTGATAGGATTGGATCCATATTTAAGGCCATGATGCTCCAAATAAAAGTTAAGTACCATGAACCAAAATCCGGTCCTTAACTTCAGGGTCAAGGTCATGACTTCATATCATATTTGTTAGAACCTCTGTGCAGTTATTGTCTTGAAACACTAACCCGATTTTATCAAAAATATGGGTGATGTCAAAGTGTTGAACACAAAAAGAACATTGGTACTTAGCTTACATTGTTGATAACTGTAATACTATAATGAAAAGACTGTCTAAGCCATCACCCTTCTTTGAGCTATCAACTCTTATCCTCTGAATTTTTCAGCGTGTCTGTCTCATTTCACATGGTTGGGCCTGGGTTTTCTTTCCTTCAGAATCGTGTTGGAAAAAGAAAACTCAGTGTTGTAGGGTTGATAACGTGTTGTCTTTACCTCATCTGGCAAATTAGATTGAGTATACTTTCACAACTTCCTCTAACCTTCAGAAATTCATTTTAAAAAAATGCATAAAAGCTCTTGTTGCATTTACATTTGTGAGTCAGTAAAGATTACAGTCCAACAAACTGTCAAAAACACCCACTGCTGTGTAAAGTGCATGATCATATCAGTGGCGTCTGCCGAGCTGGTTTCCTTGAGCTGTGCAGAATTTCTTCCCTCAGACCGTATCTCACAGAAAGTGCGGCATCAAGACTTGTAAATGCATTCATTACGTCCAGGCTCGATTATTGCAATTGTCTACTGGCAGGTTTACCGGCAGATCAGATTTCATGCTTGCAGATGATTCAAAACAATGCAGCGCGTCTCATCTTGAAGAAACGAAAGAGAGACCACGTTAGGCCTCTACTGAAGCAGCTGCACTGGCTGCCCGTAAAATTCCGCTGCCAGTACAAACTTGCAGCTTTCGCCTATCGGCATTTTGACGGATCTCTCCCACTGTACCTTTCTGCCAAGCTGTCTGCTTATCAGCCATCATGCACCCTCCGTTCCGCCAGTGAAAAACTTGTTAAAATCCTGAAGCTTAACATGAAAACTGTCGGGAAGCGTTCTTTCACTTTTTTAGCCCCAAGTGTGTGGAACTCACTACCAACTGAAATGCGTAATCTGCCCACATTGTCACAGTTCAAAGCTCACTTTAAAGACTTTTCTTTTCTGTCATGCATTTAACACTTAGCTCATCTTTAGCTAACTGTTGACTGACTGCCTTTTATTCTGATCCTAGAGGAAGTGAATGTAAGATGTTGGGACGGGATGGGGTGGTTTAACTTACTTACTTACTTACGCCTGTCACCCCTACCCGGGTATAGGCTGTCGACGAGAGACCTCCAGCGACTCATGTCCTGTGCTTCTCCTTCTATTTTACTCCAGGTGGTTCCCAGTCTCTTGATATCTGCTTGGAGGTCTTGACGCCAGGAGTTCCTCGGCCTACCTCTTTTCCTCTTTCCCTGGGGGTTCCATGACAATGCCTGCCTAGTGATACTGGAAGCTGGCTTTCTCAGACTGTGACCAATCCATCCCCATCTTCTTCGCCCAATTTCATTCTCTGCTGTTATCTGCTCTGTTCTCTCCCAGAGCCTGACGTTGCTGATCTTCTCTGGCCAGTGGATTTTCAAAATTCTTCTAAGGCAACTGTTTATGAAGATCTGTACTCTGTTGACTGTGGTTTTTGTCAATCTCCAAGTCTCTGCTCCATATAGGAGAACTGCTTTTACGTTGGAGTTGAAAATCCGGACTTTGGTGTGTTGTGACAGCTCTCTGGAACTCCACACTTTTTTCAACTGGAGAAAGGCTGCTCTGGCTTTACCGATTCGTGCTCTAACGTCTGCATCAGTGCCGCCTTTTGTGTCTATGATGCTCCCGAGATAGGTGAAGGACTCCACCTCCTCCAACGGGGTGCCAGCAAGCAAGGCTGGTTCTTCCCTGGTTGCGTTCAGCCTCATTGTCTTTGTTTTCTGTTTGTGAATGGTGAGGCCCACTTGGGACGAGATGTCAGCAAGCCTCGTGGTCTTGTCCTGCATTTGTTGATGAGTGTGGGACAGTAATGCCAAGTCGTCTGCAAAATCGAGGTCGTCAAGCTGTGTCCACTGTATTCCACTTCGTCTGTGCTCTGTGGTCATCTTCATGACCCAGTCTATGGCCAGTAGGAAGAGGAACGGAGACAGCAGACACCCCTGCCTGACACCAGTTTTGACCTGGAGCTCCCTGGTGAACTGCCCTTCGTGGATCACGCGACATGTCATGCCATCGTAGCTGCTCTTGATCAGGCGTACGAGCTTTGTGGGTACACCATAGTGTCGTAGGAGTTTCCACAGAGTCTCTCGGTCCACGCTGTCAAATGCTTTCTCGTAATCCACAAAGTCGACGTACAGCGGGGAGCTCCACTCCAGAGACTGTTCCACGATGATGCGGAGAGTGGCGATCTGGTCTGTACATGATCGGTTTTTTCTGAATCCTGCTTGCTGGTCTCTCAGCTGGGGGTCAACGGAGCTCTTCATTCTCTCCAGGATGATCCTGTTGAAGACCTTTCCTGGTACTGACAGCAAGGTGATTCCTCTGTAGTTAGAACACTTGCTGAGGTCACCTTTCTTGGGAAGCTTGATTAGGTACCCCTCCTTCCAGTCAGCTGGCATCACCTCCTCTTCCCAGATCTTTCCAAACAGTGGGTACAGCATCTCCACTGTTGTCTCTAGGTCTGCTTTCAGAGACTCCGCTGGGATGCCATCTGGCCCTGCTGCTTTGCCATTCTTCATAAATGCCACTGCTCTTCTGATCTCTTCCCGGCTGGGTCTGTCACAGCTGATGGGTAGGTCGGTCTCTGCTGGCTGGATGTCTGGGGGGTCGGGTGGGCTGGGTCTGTTCAGTAACTCTTCAAAATCCATGTGCCCATGGTTGTGTCCCTGGATAGAGAGAGGCGGCTCGGTCCTGTGGCTTCCGAAGACTTCCGGCTTTCACCACCATAAATCTTCTGGTAGAAGAACCTTCCTCCTCCAGGAAAGGAATTACTGTTTGTCTTTTCGTCGGCGTTTTTGTAGCTATTTCCATTTTTGCAGGGTGGGGAAGCTGCCCCCACGCCCAACCCCCTTACTAGGAGGACCAGGGGTTTTCTGTCGGGGTCACCTTCCCTTAGACCATGTTGGTTCACGGCACCTTATTTCATTCGGTGCACCCCTCTCGCGAGGGACCCCCTATCCACCACCCAGGGGACGCGCCTGAACGCCATATGGTCCCAGCGCGAGGGGGGTGGTTTAAAGTAGTGTATAATTGTGCGTGTGTCTGAGAGAGAGGGTGTGCTGTTGTGCATGCGCAATGAGTCCAGTGTTTTCCTGGAGAACAACGCTATTCAAGAACTATGTATTATTATTATTATTATTTTTAAAGTGAGCTGACTCTCTAACAGAAACATTACTTGGAGTTGGAAGAATACACAGTTTGAAACAGACATGGCTGCTACATCCTTGACCTTTCAAGATAGTGACCTAATTCTTTCATGAGGCGTCTTTTTCATAAATACCTCACAACATACCAAATTCGAAGCAGATGTATGCACTAGTTTTGGAGATATCTCTTAAAGAATTAAAAACAAATATATGGTCAATTTGACCCTGACCTTGATGGTAGAACAATAACTTGTTTATGACACGTTCTTACTTAAAAGATTTTATGTTTGTTCCGTCTGGAACCATCCGCATGACTTTAAAGAAAAACTTGTCTGCTATGGCCTTGACTTTCAAATTAGTCACGTCATGCAAGCATAAAACACATTCTATTTAAGTTTATCAACACATAATATTTGAAGCAAACAGTCTTGGTCGTTTCACAGATATCAAATACAAAGACCAAGAAAAAATATTGTTACTATGACCTTGACCTCAGAAATGGCAACTTGATTCTTGTCTGTGACACTTCCTTTAATACACTGACTCTTTTCAGCTAAAGTTTGTGACAAATCCATGCAGCAGTTTAAGAGATATTGGTGGGCCACATACATATAACGTGAAAGTAAACATTGCCACTGCGGCCATGACCTTCAGCCGGGAAGGTCGTGGCAAAATGTTTGCATACAATATTTTGTGGGATTATTATCTATCAACAAACAACATTTGAAACAAATCATGTGAGTAGTTTCTGAGAAAAAGGAGAAAAAAAGCAAATCTGGCTGCTGTGACCTTGACCTTAGCGATAGTGACTTTCTGTTCAACTGACACACTAGTTGACCAAGGACTATTGTCAGTTTAAGGTTCGGCTGAATCAATCTCATGGGTTCTGAAAAGATTGCCTTGACAAGAAAAGAAAAGGAAGAATATGTCATCCAAACATTCCAACACGTTAAATCCAATATATACCCCATTCACCCACTATGTGATAAAAGTTGATTCATGTAATAGTTTTGTCAGCAACAGTGTATGCGAAACGTTTGGGTGTAGAGTGTCAAAATGTATGTCAGTTAAAGTTGCATTTTGTCAAAATATAATTTACCACATTTGATGACCTTTTATGACACTAAACCTTTGGTACAGGTCAATTAAATGTGTACATAAAGAACGGTAATGTGTTCAGCTTACTATATACTTAGTTAGACCTAATTATTTGCTATAATAAGCAGAACTCAGGCACGTTTGTATAAAGCATATGGTTATGTGTCATTGTAATTGACTTCTCACAACCTTCACCTTTTATAGAGGTCATTCAGTTTGGAATGTTTAAACGGATTTTACTATCCACTATCTGAAACTGCTGTTAACGGACAGACCAATGTACAAGCGGACAAAACGTGTGTATAATTTACATGCACTCACTTTGCCATCCAGTTCTATCAAAACACATTTTTATTTCATAAAATATGGATTGGCCTCAATTCTTGTAAAGCTTTAAAGTGCCTGTAAGAGTTTTCTCCCATTGTTTAATGGTCACACAAAACTGAATGGTACCAATCGAAACTACTTTAAAATCTGTACTTACCTGCCAAATTTCATAATTCCAGGATGAATTTGCAGTATAATTGGCGGTTTTGCCTAGACTAACCATAAATTTGGCACGCTCAGAACCAGCTCATTATTAATCAAAACGACCTGTTTTTACCGAGACTGATTAATTGTTCTCTCTCCTTTTTGGCTCACATGTGAAGTGAGTCTATCTTCTGGGCCAGTGGTCATCCATCCGTCATCTGTCGTCCATGGTAAACATTAACGTTGGCATTTTCTCGGAGACTATTCAAGCTACAGTCTTCAAACTTGGCCCAAGGATACTTTGTGGCAAGACCTTTCTAAATATATCAATTTCAGTGACCTCTCATAAGTTCAAGGTCATAAGGGATCAATATATCAAATATAGCTATTTTTGGACATAATTAATTTTTTCTCAAATACTATTCACAACTTCAAACCGAAACTTAATAATAATAATAATACATAGTTTTTATATAACGCCCTTCCCCACAGACAGCAAGCTCGGAGCGCTTTACAACACATAGAAATAATTTTAAAAGAAAAAAAAATTAGAACAAAATAAACATGCACTCGCTCTTTAAATAAACACTAGCTTGCACCATGTAGGCACATTCCTAACACAAAACACACACGCACATACACAAACAAACACGCACGCACACACACACACACACACACACACACATACACACACACATACACACACACACACACATAAAATCTACATGCATGGGCTACACATATAAGACAACAGCCAACATTTCCAGGCAGCACATCCAGACTAAGCTAATCTTGATATGCTATCTGGAAAAGATGGGTCTTCAAATTTGTTTTCAAAGTCAACAGGGTAGGGGATAGACGGACATGCAGTGGAAGTGAGTTCCAGCCTGATAACTGAAAGAATGTGCACCAGCAGTTTTTAGGTTGACTCTCTCTTGGCTGAACAAGCAGTTTCTGTGAGCTTGAGCGTAGACTTCTACTAGGATTGTGTGATGCAAGGGAAAAGGACAGATATGCAGGAAGCGTATTTGTCATAGTGTTTGTATGCCAAAGTGGCCAACTTGTACTCTATTCTCTGTTTGACAGCTAGCCAGTGGAGATGCTTTAGCAGTGATGTGACATAATCAGTGCGTTTTTTGCAAAGTACTAACCAGGCTGCATTATTCTGGATACGCTGAATGCGAGTGAGTTGATCAGATGAGATACCAGCAAGGAGGGAATTACAGTAATCTAGATGGGACAGAATGCGAGAGCATACGAGCTGGGCAGTAGTCTTTTCTGTCAGAAAGGATCTGATCGTGCCTATTCTGTGGAGCTCCAGGTAGGCAGTGTGGCAAAGATGGCTAATCTGTTTTTGCATCGATAAACTCGAATTGAGGAAAACATCCCAAGATTTTTTACATCGGATTTGAAAGAAATGGCATAGCCATCTATGGAAATGTGATCACTGCTGGAGACTGATGTTCTAGCACGAGTACCAACAAGCATGCTCTCTGTTTTGTCATCATTTAACTTTAGTCTGTTGCAAGTCACACAGTCTTTGACTTCAACTATACACTTCTCCACGCTGGAGACAATGGTCTGCAGGTTACTAGGATGGTCAGACTTAGAGACCTGAATGTCATCAGCATACTTGTGATACAGCTATTCTGGCTGATGATTCGGGAAACTGGTTTAGTGTAAAGAGAGAACAGCAGAGGACCCAAAACAGACCCCTGTGGGACACCATACTTCAAAAGCACAGGCTGAGACATGATGCCATTCACACATACAGACTGATATCTTTCAAGAAGGTAAGACTTGAGCCATGACAGCGCTGTACCGGAAATACCAAAAGACATGCGTAGGCGTTCTAAAAGAATCCCGTGATCTAGCGTGTCAAACGCCGCAGACAGGTCTCATAATGATAGCAAGAGACGTGTCTGATGTCGGCATGTGTAAGCAGGTTGTTGGTAATGTGAAGCAAGGCTGTCTCAGTACTGTGATTTCTCCGATATGCAGACTGATACAGTTCAAGTAAATCATTACTACTGAGATGTGACTTGAGCTGACTCAGCACAACTTTCTCCAGAATCTTGGAAAGAAAAGGAAGATTAGACACTGGTCTGTAAATATAATTCTTCAGCGAGTTTGCATCCATCCCTGCCTTCTTCAACAACGGAATCACCACAGCCTGCCTAAAATGCTGAGGCACAGACCCTGACTCCAGAGACAAGTTAATAATTCTGGTTATCACACTGACAAGCTCATTAGGGCACAGCTTGAGCACAGAGGTGGGAATAGGGTCAAGGGAACAAGGTTTGGTGGGTGAGGAAATAATACATTTCTTTACAGTCTCCTCTTTGACAGAAGTGAACGCATCTAACACAGGCCCGTTATATGGGGTATAAGACACAGCATCAGAACAGTTGTCCAGTTCCTGACAGATTGTGCGTGTCTTAGAGTCAAAGTTCTGACAAAACTTATCAGTAGATCATTCATCGGAATGGTATTTGGAAGTACAGGTTTATTTTTCTTTCCAAGAAGTTCATTTGTAGGCTAAACAGCTGATGACTAGATGTGCAGACTTCAAGTTTGGCACAAAGTCTTTTTTAGCTGCTCGCTGTGAGGACTTGAGTGCAGCACGCTGCTTCACAAACATGTCTCTATGCACTGTAAGTCCACTACACCTCCACAGTCTCTCAGTGCTTTGAAGCTCGCGCTTGGCATCTTTCAGTTCCTTCGTTAGCCAAGGGGCTGGGGGATGTGAGGTTATGCGTCTGGTGGTGAGTGGCGCTTACTTGTTGAGAATGTCAGTGTACAGTTGTGAGTGTCCAGCAGTTCATGTACTGGGCAGTCTGTGAATACACCGTCACAAGCCACCTTTACTTGGTACAAAGATACCTGATGGTAAGACCTTTAAACGTACACTAATTTTGTTGATTCCTCAAAAAGGTCAAGGGTCACAAGAGCTCAGGAAATAGGTCCAAAATAGCCATATTCCTACAAAAGATGGTTTTTGGCTCACGTGCAAAGCAAAAGTGAGTCTATGTTATTGGCCAGTGGTCGTCCATCCATCGTCTGTCATCCGTCCGCTGTTGTCCATGGTAAACTTTAACGTTGGCATTTTCTCGGAGACTATTCAAGCTACAGTCTTCAAACTTGGCCCAAGGATACTTTGTGGCAAGACCTTACTAAACATACCAATTTCGGTGACCATTCACAGATGTCAAGGTCACAGGGGATCAGGAAATTTATCAACAATAGCTATTTTAGGACATAATTTATTTTTTCTCAAATACTATTCACAACTTCAAACTCAAACTTGGTACAAAGATACCTGATGGCAAGACCTTTATATGCACACTAATTTGTTGATCCCTTGGAAAGGTCAAGGGCCACAAAAGAGCTCAAAGAATAGGTCCAAACTCGCCATATTTTTACAAAATTTTTTTTTCTCAAATACTATTCACAACTTCAAACCCAAACTTGGTACAAAGATATGTGATGGTACAACCTTTCTGTGCATACTAATTTGGTTGATCCCTCAGAAAAGTAAAGGGTCACAAGAGCTCAAGAAATAGGTCCAAAAGTGCCATATTTTGACAAAAAATGTTTTTTTCTCAAATACTATTCATAACTTAAACCCAAATTTGCTACAGAGATACCTGATGGTAAGACCTATCTATGCATACTAATTTGGATGACCGCTTGGAAAGGTCAAGGGTCACAAGAGCTCAGGAAATAGGTCAAAAATAGCCATATTTTGACGAGCAATGTTTTTTCTCAATTACTGTTCACAGCTTCAAACACAAACATGCTAAACAAAGAGATACCTGATGGTAAGACCTATCTATGCATACTAATTTGGATGATCCCTTGGAAAGGTCAAGGGTCACAAAAGCTCGGGAAGTAGGTAAAAAATAGACATATTTTGACAATAAATGTTTTTTCTCAATTACTATTCACAACTTCAAACCCAAACTTGATACAGAGATACCTGATGGTAAGACCTATCTTACTTACTTACTTACGCCTGTCACCCCTACCCGGGTATAGGCCGTCGATGAGAGACCTCCAGCAACTCCTGTCCTGTGCTTCTCCTTCGATTCTACTCCAGGTGGTTCCCAGTCTCTTGATGTCTGCTTGGAGGTCTCGACGCCAGGAGTTTCTCGGCCTACCTCTTTTCCTCTTTCCCTGGGGGTTCCATGACAATGCCTGCCTAGTGATACTGGAAGCTGGCTTTCTCAGACTGTGACCGATCCATCCCCATCTTCTTCGCCCAATTTCATTCTCTGCTGTTATCTGCTCTGTTCTCTCCCAGAGTCTGACATTGCTGATCTTCTCTGGCCAGTGGATTTTCAAAATTCTTCTAAGGCAACTGTTCATGAAGGTCTGTACTCTGTTGACTGTGGTTTTTGTCAATCTCCATGTCTCTGCTCCATATAGGAGAACTGCTTTTACATTGGAGTTGAAAATCCGGACTTTGGTGTGTTGTGACAGCTCTCTGGAACTCCACACTTTTTTCAACTGGAGAAAGGCTGCTCTGGCTTTACCGATTCGTGCTCTGACATCTGCATCAGTGCCGCCTTTTTTGTCTATGATGCTCCTGAGATAGGTGAAGGACTCCACCTCCTCCAACGGGGTGCCAGCAAGCAAGACTGGTTCTTCCCTGGTTGCGTTCAGCCTCATTGTCTTTGTTTTCTGTTTGTGAATGGTGAGGCCCACTTGGGACGAGATGTCAGCAAGCCTCGTGGTCTTGTCCTGCATTTGTTGATGAGTGTGGGACAGTAATGCCAAGTCGTCTGCAAAATCGAGGTCGTCAAGCTGTGTCCACAGTGTCCACTGTATTCCACTTCGTCTGTGCTCTGTGGTCATCTTCATGACCCAGTCTATGGCCAGTAGGAAGAGGAACGGAGACAGCAGACACCCCAGCCTGACACCAGTTCTGACCTGGAGCTCTCTGGTGAACTACCCTTCGTGGATCACGCGACATGTCATGCCATCATAGCTGCTCTTGATCAGGCGGACGAGCTTTGTGGGTACACCGTAGTGTCGTAGGAGTTTCCACAGAGTCTCTCGGTCCACGCTGTCAAATGCTTTCTCATAATCCACAAAGTTGACGTACAGCGGGGAGCTCCACTCCAGAGACTGTTCCACGATGATGCGGAGAGTGGCGATCTGGTCTGTACATGATCGGTTCTTCCTGAATCCTGCTTGCTGGTCTCTCAGCTGGGGGTCAACGGAGCTCTTCATTCTCTCTAGGATATCCTGTTGAAGACCTTTCCTGGTACTGACAGCAAGGTGATTCCTCTGTAGTTGGAACACTTGCTGAGGTCGCCTTTCTTGGGAAGCTTGATTAGGTACCCCTCCTTCCAGTCAGCTGGCATCACCTCCTCTTCCCAGATCTTTCCAAACAGTGGGTACAGCATCTCAACTGTTGTCTCTAGGTCTGCTTTCAGAGACTCCGCTGGGATGCCATCTGGCCCTGCTGCTTTGCCATTCTTCAAAAATGCCACTGCTTTTCTGATCTCTTCCCGGCTGGGTCTGTCACAGCTGATGGGTAGGTCGGCCTCTGCCGGCTGGATGTCGGGGGGGTCGGGTGGGCTAGGTCTGTTCAGTAACTCTTCAAAATACTCGGCCCATCTGTCGAGTTCGTCTGCTCTGTCTGCAATAGGCTTGCCTTCTTTGTCTTTTACTGGTCTTTCTGTATGGCCATACTTACCCGACAATCTTCTGGTAATGTCGTAGAGCTGTTTCATGTTGCCGCTGCCTGCTGCCTTTTCTGCCTCTGCTGCCAGGCTGTCTGTGTAGGCCCTCTTGTCTGCCCTGATACTCCTCTTCACCTCGCGGTTGGCTTCCGAGTATTCCCCCTGTGCCCTTACTTTGGCTGCTCTCGTGCGACTGTTGTTGACCGCTGCTTTCTTCTGCTTCCTCGCTTCTATCTTCTTCAAGGTCTGTGCCGACAGCCAGTCCTTGTGGTGGTGTTTCCTGAACCCTACAGTGTCTTTGCAGGTTGAGTTCAGCGCCTCTCTAACTGCCTTCCACTGCTGCTCTGTGGTGACCGCCTCCTCTTCATTTACTAGCTCCTGTAGCGCTTGAAACCGGTTGGACAGCACCAGTTTGAACTCTTCTCTAACTCCAGTTTCTCTCAGGAGGCCTACATTATAGCGCTGTCTTCTTGTTGTCTCTGTGCGGCTTTTCTTTAGCTTGAGCTTCATTCTTAAGGTAGGCAGATGGTGGTCTGAGGCGACATCTGCTCCCCTCCTCACTCGAACATCTTGAAGGGATCTTCTAAATTTCTTGCTAATGCAGATATGGTCTATTTGGTTCTCTGTTGTGTGGTCAGGTGAGACCCAAGTTGCTTTGTGTATTCTTCTGTGTGGGACGATGCTGCCTCCAATGACAAGTCTGTTTAGAGCACAAAAGTCTACAAACCTCTCCCCGTTCTCACTCATCTCCGAGCCTAGTCCCTGTCTCCCCATCATCTCTTCGTATCCGGTGTTGTCCTCCCCTATTTTGGCATTAAAATCGCCCATGACGATGGTGATGTCTCGCTCCGCACATTTGTCCACGGCACTCTGGAGTCGGTCGTAGAACTCTTGTTTCTCTTCCTCGTCACTGTCATTGGTGGGCGCATAACACTGGATGACGTTCAGCTTGAGCTTTTTCTTGGTTCTAAAGGCTGCTGTTATAATTCTTGGCCCAAGAGGTTCCCAGCCCATCAGCGCTCTCTGTGCCACTGGTGACAGCATGAGTGCTACTCCTTCTTTATGGGGGGCATTCTCCTCTTCATGACCTGAATACAGAATCATCTCCCCACTTAACAGCCTTTTCTGGCCAGACTGCGTCCATCTGGCTTCACTGATGCCTAGCAGGGAAAGGTTGTACTTTTGCATTTCCGCTGCTATCTGGGCGGCCTTGCCGCTCTGGTACATGGTCTTGACGTTCCATGTGCCCATGGTTGTATCCCTGGATAGAGAGGCGGCTCGGTCCTGTGGCTTCCGAAGACTTCCGGCTTTCACCACAGGACGTCATAAGTCTTCTAGTAGAAGAACCTTCCTCCTCCAGGAAAGGAATTACTGTTAGTCTTTTCGTCGGCGTTTTTGTAGCTATTTCCTTTTTTGCAGGGTGGGGAAGCTACCCCCACGCCCAACCCCCTTACTAGGAGGACCAGGGGTTTTCTGTCGGGGTCACCTTCCCTTAGACCATGTTGGTTCACGGCACCTTATTTCATTCGGTGCACCCCTCTCACGAGGGACCCCCTATCCACCACCCAGGGGACGCGCCTCAACGCCGTATGGTCCCAGCGCGAGGAAGACCTATCTATGCATACTAATTTGGATGACCCCTCGGAAAAGGTCAAGGGTCACAAGAGGTTGACAGATGTGTATAAAATGCCAATAATTGTAGTTATCAACATTTTTGCAAACATTTAAATCAAATTTGGCACAAAGGTAGCTTGATAATAAGACCTTCCTATTTATCCTCGTAAAGGTCAAGGGTCGTGGTTTTTTTACAGATGTGTGAAAACAGAAAAAAATTTGAGAAAACATGGATTTTGTTAGTGCAGAAGCCGTCCCTTTACTTATTATCAGACATGTGTGGATCGGTCATACACGTGAGCCATAAGGGCTTTGTTTCTCTTGTTGAATCATTCATTTTGTGCCAATCCCTTTTTTGATCCGGGCAGTAGTTCCAATAATGTCCCCATATCAAGTGTGACTCCACAAGTACCTCATGACAGACGATCTTTGCGTACACCACAGCAACATAAAACGCCACAAGAGAGTCAGGCAGGTGTTGTAGTATTAAAGAATGATTCCGTTTTTTTATCATTTTCACTCACGTTTTGATATCAGAAGCGAGTTGTATGCTAACAGTTGTACTGAGAAGTGACCTACCCAAGCGAAAAGGGCGTTTTTCACAGCCATTTTATGCTTGATTCCGTCTCAAAAAGAGTAAAAAAGATCGGTCATCATCCATTTAGGTATGAAAACCACTTATTTTTCTCATCAAACATTTGTACATTGATATTACACACTTGTTTGTTAGATATCGGTCATATAAAGTAGTTATGGTCTGTTATGTGAGTAGAGGGTCGTCCGGGGCATCTTTTGAGAGTTGGCCATAAATTATGTTTAGTTTTAAGAGGGCTGACTAGCATGACTGTTTTATAGATTCATCGATGTGAAATTTCATCAATGCCTTGTTGCAGTTGACTATTAACCATTGATCTATTTACTTTAGAAACATGTATTGAGAGAGCGAGAGACTATGTGAGTACTCGTGTGTGTGGCTGACTGGTCTTGAACAGTAATATTTACAGTAGCTGGTATACGGAAACAAAATACCGGTGCGATATAAAAATACCATTAAAATACTGATACTAAACACCTTCCAACTGCCTCACCTTCCTACACACGCACACACAGAACAACACAACACAGCACATGTTCATGTCTTGGATGTTCCCATTTGACATAATCGTGTGTAATATGCTGCATTGTAACACTAACAAATGAAATTTTCTTTTCATTGAATAATGTATACTGACTGTTGTTTCTGTTTTTGACTTTCAGGCCTTCCAGATCCATTTGCCAAGATTAGTGTTGATGGTTCTGGCCAGTGTCATTCAACAGACACATGCAAAAACACATTAGACCCAAAGTGGAACCAACATTATGATTTGTAAGTATCATTATCATAGTAATAATTGTGCCACATGCTCTAAGTCATTAGACCAGTTAGTCATGAAGTTTGCAAGTTGGTTGATGGAAAGACAGAAGTCTGTCATTTCAGAATATAATTAGATTTAATAATAATAATAATAATTACGGTATTTATAATGCGCTTATCTTATAATAATTATAACTCTCACAACTCCCGCATGCCTGCGCACGCTTTAGACAACGACTCGCGTACCACAAATAGTGAAATACATTACAACAGTCAGCTTGGGGTGGGGAGTGTGGTGATATAGTGCTAGAACTGTTGAAAGAGGTGAGTTTTGGGGGCAGACTGGAAGGAGGAGAGAGAGTGTTTCTGACGGAGAGAGAGAGTGGGAGAGTGTTCCAGGTGGATGGACTGAATACTGAGAAGGAGCGGGGGCTGAAAGCGCTGAGTTTGGTGCTGGGGATGTGGAGGCGGAGAGGGTCGGAGGCGGAGCGGAGGGAGCGGGAAGGAGTGTAGGGGTGAAGTAAGTTGGAGAGATAGGCAGGAGCGCAGTTGTTCAGGGATTTGTAGCAGAGAGACAGAATCTTGTATTGGATGCGTTGTGGGATGGGAAGCCAGTGAAGGAGTTTGAGCAGGGGAGTGATGTGGTCGGATTTTTTCTTTCTGAGGACGAGGCGGGCAGCATTGTTCTGGACGCGCTGGAGAGTGAAAGTGGTGGAGTGAGGGAGGCCGGAAAGGAGAGAGTTGCAGTAGTCGATGCGGGATAGGATGAGAGAGACAGCTAGTTTGGTGGCAGCTTTGGTGGTGAGGTATTTTCTGATCTGACTGATGCGGCGGAGGTGGAAGTAGCATGTCTGCGCCGTGGTGGAGACGAAGCTGGTCATGGAAAGAGAGAAATCGAGGATAACGCCGAGGTTTTTGGCCGAGTCAGAGAGGGAGATGGAGGTGCTGTCGAGTTGAAGGTGGAGATGGAGAGAGGGAGGGAGCTGGGAAAGTTTCTGGCGAGTGCCTACCAGCATGGCTTCCGTTTTGTCGTCGTTCAGTTTAAGCTTGTTTGCTGTCATCCAGTTTTTCACGTCTTCGTAGCAGTCGGCCGTGCGAGTCGGTAGTGACTGAGTGTTGTCGAATTTGTCTTTGTCTAGTAGTTGTGAGTCGTCAGTGTAGAGGTGGTGGTGTATGTGGTGAGACTGGATGATGTTGGACAGGGGAGAGGTGTATAGTGTGAAAAGGACCAGGCCCAGGACGGACCCCTGTGGAACTCCGCAGGAGAGCGTGACTGGGTTGGAGGAGACGCCGTCAATGGTAATGGACTGCTGTCTGTCGGAGAGGTATGAGAGAAACCAGGAGTGAGCAGAATTAGTGATGCCAAAGGAGTGGTGAAGGCGGTGGAGGATAGAGTGGTCTATAGTGTCGAAGCGGCAGAGAGGTAGAGTAGCGTAAGAAGGGAGATGTTGCCCAAGTCGGTGGAGAGAAGCAGGTCGTTTAAGATATGTAGAAGGGCTGTTTCAGTACTGTGATGTTTGCGATAGGCAGACTGGAAGGGACTGAGGAGGTTGTTGTCGGCAAGGTGGAGGTTGAGCTGGTTGAGAACAACCTTCTCAAGAAGCTTGGACAGGAAAGAGATTGGAGACTGGGCGATAGTTTTTGAGTTCGTTTGGGTCGAGGTTGTGTTTTTTTTAGGAGAGGATGGACGATGGCGGACTTGAAGATATCAGGGACGGAACTGTTCTCTAGAGATGTGTTGATGATGTCGGTAATAAAGGGTAGAAGTTTTGGAAGGAAGTTCTGGTAGAGAGAAGCTGGGAGTGGGTCTAGTTCGCAGGTTTTGAGAGGCATGGACTTTATGGTCTTGAGGACTTCGTCCTGAGAGACAGGTCGGAAGGACGAGAGGCGGGTGCCAGAAAAGGGGGTGTCGGGAGGGCAAGGCGGAGAAGGCAGAGTGTCGAGTGTGTTGCACAGAGTTTGGATTTTTTTTGACAAATAGGTGGAAAAAGCGGACAGGAGTTCTTCTTTGCTGTGTGTGTTGGGGAGAGGGGACTCTTTAGAAGTGCCTAGGAGTGTGTTCATGGTAGCGTAGAGGGTTTGGAAGAATTGGATTCCAGGATTTTGTTTTGAAGGTGTTTACGTTTGGAGTCGGAGATCATTCTGCAGACTTTGGATCTGGTGGTTTGGAAGATCTGTCTGTGAACGGTGAGGTTTGGGGTGCAATGTATAGAAGGTGCCCAGTAATGAAGGTACTACCTACGGGCGTAAGTAGTGCCTACAGCAGGTAGGCAGCAATGCATGGAACAAAGCGCCCTGCGAAGGCACTGCCTACGCTGCTGCCTACGGTAGGGCTGCTATTCCGAGGCCTACAGCCACTAGGAAGTACTTACCGCATGTAAAGAAAGATGGCCGTGCCCGTGCTGTATGTAATGCACAACCGGCGGAGAGCCATACGAAGAGAGCGAATATTCCGCGATCGAACCCATCCATTGGAGGTATATGCCGACGAAAAAGTCTACAAGAGATTTAGATTCCCGAGAAACTTCATTTTTCAACTTGCTGCTGAAATCAAAGACCAAATCAAGCATGAAGTGCCGAGAAAAGGGTGCCTCTCCCCAGTGTTGCAAGTTTGTCTTGCACTGCGTTTTTACGCCTCGGGAACCAACCAGACGGTGAATGGTAATGAGAGACAGATTTTGAGAACACCACTTCAGCATCGGGGGGAAAAAAGAAGCTTACACCAAAGTAACCTTCATATTAGTTTATTGCTTAAACATTGATTGTATTACTTAAGCATACACTATGACTATGAGAGTACCATGCCAGACAGAGATATATGTGACCCATCATGACAAAGTGAGTCTTAACTCGCAAACATTACATTAGCAGGAGAGGTATCTCTTGCTAAAGAAAACTAGGATAATGACATGACTATCTTTAAACTGACTTTTCTCAAAATGGCTGCCAACCATTTGACCCATTTTAAACCTGTATAACTTCCTCAATTGGCGTACTAGGCTTATGCATAATATATTAAATAAAAGGTCAGAAATTGTAGATTTTGAAAATAATAATAAGTAAAACAAATCCAAATTACCAGTTAAGACTCATTTTGTCGTGATGGGTCACATGTAGCCAATTTTATTCCCAGACACAGATAAGTAAGTTTACAACTAATAATGTAAATGCTTATTTATTCTGTTATGAGAACTTGTAAAATAAAATTATTGCCACTAACATAAATTCCAATAATTTTGGAAAACATATTAATGGCCAAGTCTGTGTTGAACCTGTAACCAACTGCAGGATATAGATTCAAAACAGCTGAGCATGAAGTGTACTGTGTTATAAACTAATTGATATACCGTCTTCTTAACTGAAAGAATTATTGTGAGATTTTACATTCATTAACTCTGGTACGTTACATGTTGACACGCTGCACACACATACACACACACACACACAGTAAAACAAAATTATTCATTGAACAATAATAGTTAAATGATGACGGAAAAAATTATATAACAAAAATAGGTCTACTGTTTTTGTTTTCAGTCAATAAAATGTTAAATGATGACGAAATAAAAATATGCAACAAACATACTATACTAATACTGTTATTTTTTCAGTCTATATTATTTCAACATAACCCAAAAAATAAACATCAATCTCTTGTACATAAAAATTATAATGGTAGTTTTACATCTGTTGCATAACTTTATTAACAACATTTAATTACAAAACATAACACATCACAGGCCGAGTGGTCAGTGTATGTTTAACAAGCATCTTTCCTGTATAGGCGTCCGCCATACGCCATACGCCTACTTCCGCGCCTGCGCATTGCAGGGGCTTCCCCTGCGATAAAATTAACTTGTGGGACAAGATTGAACCTTCGTAGTCACAAGCTAGTGACTAGCAGGTTGGTTCCATGCATTGCTGCCTACAGTAGGTGCTTCCTACTCGGTGGTTACTACTTACGAAGGTAGTGCTTAGCGTGTGCAGTAAGTTCCTTCTATACATTGCACCCCAGATGAGCGCCAGCGGCGTTCTGCTTGTCGGCGCTCGCGCTTGGCCTCAGCAATGTCGTCAGTGAGCCAGGGGGAGGGGAGTCGGTTGGGTATGGAGCAGGTGGTGACAGGTGCATGGGTGTCTAGAAGTTTTCGAAGGGAGGAGTCGAAATGGGATGCAAGATCAGGAGAGAAGGCGGAGTCCAAGAGAAGGTCGACAGCTTCATCGAAGTATTTAAATATTTATGTACCTTTAGAATTGTGCAAATGTAAAGAAATTGAAATCGCATGTTTACACTGCCAGAACCTTTTGACATTACCAACTTTCACCCTTGGAAATCTTGCACTGTAGTGTAAGAACTGGAAGGGTTTACAGTGCACCCCCCATCCTCCCCCCCCCCCCCTCCCTCCCCTCCCTCCCACCACCCCCCCCCCGCCCTGCCCCCCCCCCCCCCCCCCCCCAGCCTTCAGGACATCTCCAGTTCCTAGTCTGTATGCAGAGGCAGGGGAGCCTTCTCTCAGGCTCCGCCGCATCCGCCTCATGCTCAGCTACGTTCTGAAGCTGAAGGCCCATCCAGAAAATCCTGCCTATGATTGTGTTTTTAACCCGTCGTTTGCAGAGATTTACGATGCCCATCCGGGAGCTGTCCGTCCACTTTCCTTCCGTGTCCGACCTCATCTGCAGGCGGCCGGAGTGGACCTGGACAAAGTTTTGGAATCTCTGCAACACGTCACTCCACCCTGGCTACTACCAGTTCCTGACATCTTGCTGGACTTGACTGCCCACAAGAAGGATTGTACTCCACCAGCCATATACCAACAGAGCCTCAATGAACTCCTTTCAATTTTTCCTGGCTATTGTCGTCTTTATACGGATGGGTCCAAGTCTGAGGATGGAAGAGTGGCTGCGGCTGCAGTGTCCTCTCGCCATCCTAGACGCCCATTTAAGCTCCGTCTCCCTGACCATTCCTCTGTATTTAGTGCAGAACTGCAGGCCATTCTGCTAGCACTCAAGCATGCCTATCAGTCTCGGGAAAGGAACTTCCTGATTCTGTCTGACTCTCTTTCTGCCCTGCAGGCCCTTCAGGGCGCGGGAACAGACCATCCACTGCTGGTGCAGATTAGAGAGCTCTACGCGGACTTGATGAAGGAATATTATGACATCATTTTTATTTGGGTCCCAGGCCATGTGGGCATCGAAGGCAACAGAATCGCAGATTCTGCTGCCAACAGTGCCCGCAGTGACCCTGTCCCTGACACACAGACTGTCTATAGTGATTTTAAACCTGTTATTAGTGCGTACATAGCCCGCGAGTGGCAGTCCGAGTGGGACAAAGAGGAAGGGAACAAGCTTCATGAAGCTCTTCCTAAGTTGTCTGACAGTCTACCTTTCCGCTGCGGCAGCCGCCGTGAGGAGACTGTCCTTGCTCGGCTCCACATCGGGCACACATATGTTACGCACTCTTACTTACTTAAACAGGATGAACGTCCATGGTGTTTTGCCTGTGATGAGCAGTTTTCTGTTCGACACTTTTTGCTGTATTGTGCTGACCTAATTGACACCAGATATAAACACTTCACAGCAGACTCCTTGAAGGTTTTGTTCCGGGATGTCCCCTGGACAAAATCTTCAATTTTTTGAGAGAATGCAATATTTTTAACAAGATCTGAGCATTCATAGACTATGTGAATTTTTTATTTGCCCTTTTTGAGAGTCTGTAGACGTTTCTTTTCCAGACATGTGCGACATTTTAGCCTGAGATTTTTAATCTATATTTACATCTTGTCTTAAGACCTTGCTTTTAGTCTAGCTGACCAGATTTTTACCCATCCCGCCGTGAGATGGCCTTAGTCGCCTGCTCGGCGTTAAACCCAAATAACTAACTAACCCCCCCCCCCCCCCCCCCCCCCCCCCCCCCCCCCCCCGAAGCCCAACTACTACTGATTCAGACTAGCTTTAAAATGTGCTTTGGAATGTCCTGAATTTTTGCTTAAAAGTGTTTGTTTCAGGCCAGTGGGCATCCATCATAATCCGTGGTAAACTTTAACATTGGCATTTTCTTGAAGAATATTTAAGCCGTAGTCTTCAAATTTAGTCCAAGGATAGTTTGTTGCAAGACCTTTATAGACATACCAATTGCAATGGCCTCTCTCAAAGGTCAGGATCACAAGGGATCAGGAAAGAGGTAAAAAAATAGCCATATTTTGACAAAATTTGTTTTCTCAAATACTATTAACAACTCCAAACCCAAACTTGGTACAAAGATACTGCAGCCCTGAAAATGGCGAGTAATTTACTCGCCATGGCGAGTGAATTTTTTATTTGGCGAGTAAAAAAAAAACCCACTCGCCAAATGCGAGTGCGCTTGTGCGTTTTCCAATCCAATGGCTAACCGCCAGCCGAACATCAGGTACGCCGGCGCGTGACCTGACCGCACCGCGAGTCGCCTCTAACATCACTTTGCGGCAGTAGCCGAACACGTCACTCGAACTGTGCATACCATAACAGTGGTCGGTGACAGTCGTTCTATTTTTAGTGACAAATTGGTTCGTTTAGCGGCTCGCTTAGTCGCGGCTGCATTCAGAATCGACCCGACGCCGGGGTCCATGCGAGTGTAACAGGGCGGGCAAACTGTTAGTTTATGTGTGGTGTCAGCATGTTATTACAAAGTGCGCGCTACATGTTGAACGCGTTAATTGCTGTGACGTCGCCGTACATACTATTATGGGATACGACATCGTGCGTTTCGCTTTCGAAGTTGTACATGGCAGAGAAAAAGCAAAGGAAGAGCTGGAATGCTTCGGATTCTTCAATCCGGCACCGTCTGATCTTGATAATCGCTAAGAAGAAAGTTGCACTTCGACATCACCATCTCCATCGACAAGCGACAGTACCAGAAATGCTACCCCTGGGCCGTGTGTGGCACCACCGCTACGACACAGTTTTCAGAGTCCATGGCTGTGCTGAGTGGCTAAAGCACGACGGCACTCGAATGGCATGCGCAATGAGCACTGAGGCAAACTCAAAAAGCAAGTCCAGAAATTTGAACAGAAATAAGTTTGTCAGTTTTTTTTTAAAAATCGTGGTCGATCCATCTTCTGGTACACAGTTATTAGGCAAAAATTGGAGAAACACGTCTCAGTTCTGAGTGGTTAAACAGGTTGAAACAAACTTTGAAGTACATCAGTTTACACACCACACACACATACACACACACACACAGGGGGGTGAGTTGTGCTCACGATCGACGTCACACAGTAGAAGAGCGGCTCCGCACATTTTTAGCATTTTGCAACATAATTACTTAATTAGTGACTTTAGAACAACGACAGGGTGATTCAGCTCATCATGCCGATCAGTTCGGTAGCTTTTCGTGCCATTTGCGGTACCTTTTACTGGACTTTTCAAAACTTCATGGCATGCAAAGCACAGAGGAAGGCAGCCCTACGTTACCGCACTGTCAGTGTCAGCGGACCGGTGGCAGTCATACTCGTGTTTTTGGTCGGCTTTCTGCTCCGGTGCGGCGATGTCGAAGCGAACCCAGGCCCACCGAAACGACAGACTCTTTTGACATGCCAGGGGAACCAAGACAACCAGTCGCCCGGGGGTGAGACAAACGCAGTGTCTGAGCCGACTATTGTGGATGTGTTTAAAATGTTGAATGTGATGGACAAAAAGATGGACAGTATGAAAGCTACAATGCAGGAGCAGATGGACAAAATTCAGAGTGACTTTACTGCGGTGATGAAAGAAAACAAAGAGTTGAAGGAGAAAGTTACGCAGCTGGAGGATAAGCTGGATGATTTGGAGGGGCGGAGCAGACGCAAGAATCTGATCTTTCACGGAATCCCCCACCCCCAGGGGCGCTCAGAGACTTGGGCGGACTGTGAGAAAGCTGTCAAGTCAATGTTGAAGGACGAGATGGGCATAGAGGAGGAGATCGAGGTGGAGCGTGCCCATCGTCTGAAGGGGGGCAAGGCGCCCCCCACCCCATCATCGTGTGCTTCAACAAGTACAAAGACAAGGAGCGGATCCTGTTTGAGCGCAGAACGCTGAAGGAGAACAGGTCCCGGGTCTACATCTCTGAGGACTTCACCCCTCGGGTGAGGGACGTGCGCAGCAAGCTGCTACCCTTCCTCAAGGAGGCCAAGCAGGCGGGGAAGAAGGCCTTCCTCCGCTTCGACTCCCTCGTTGTTGAGGGAAAGGCCCACGCATACGACGCTGCTACCCAGAGGCCAGTGGAGCGCAGGGGGCAGAAATGAGGGGCAGGCCGGCATGTTGACCCAGCAACCAGGAGAAGACAGCCCGTCCCTCATTCAGACCCCCAGGGCCTTCACCATGTGTCTTCAAAGGACGACTTACCTGCACACACACACACACTCAAGTGCCCACACTCAAACCCACACCAACACACTGTGATGATGAAAGTGGTAGTGGTGAAAGTGGTAGCTCTGTGTTTCGCATCATGGCATGGAATATCCAAGGTCTTGTAAATAAGCTGAAAAGTGTTTCTTTTAGGCAGTTCTGTGAAAAGTGTCAAATTTTTGCATTTTCAGAGATCTGGTCATGTAAGCAAAATGTTATAGAGGATACCTTTCCAGAGTATCAGGTGTTTTTTTCACCACGTACACAAAAGTTGAAAGGGGGTGTGGCCGTGTGTGTACATAAATCTATAGCCTGTCATGTGTTGCGTTTAATGCAGGCAGCTGAGGATATTGTGTTTCTAAAGATCGGTAAGTCTGTTTTGAACTCTGCATCTGATGTTCTGGCAGCATTTGTGTATGTGGCTCCAGAGCGTTCTGTTGTATATGGTGAAGATAACGTTGATGGTTTTGAAGTGTTAGAAAACTACATGGCTCAAGTGTTACGTGCTCATCCTGAGCTGCCTTGGCTATTATGTGGCGATTTTAACGCCCGCACTGCCGGTCTGTCTGATACTGATTTTATTGATGATAATACACACGTGCAGCCTTTACAGGAATTAACAGATCTGCTAGAGGATGTACCACAAAGCCCACGGAGGTCAAAAGATATTGGCGTAAACAGTTTTGGTCGGAAACTGATAGAACTATGTCAAGAGTACTGTTTGTTTATTGTCAATGGCAGAACGAAAGGTGACAGTGAGGGAGAAATTACGTGTGTGGCCAACAGAGGCAAAAGTGTGGTGGACTACTGTATTTGCTCTCAATCCGTGTTTGACCTAGTGACCGATATGTTTGTTGCAGACAGGTGCGAGTCAGACCATTTCCCCATTGTAACCACGTTTACTTCTATTCAGTCTGTTTATTCATGTGATGATGATGATTTAAATGATGATATAATACTAGAGGAAGGGGTTAAATTTGTTTGGAAAGAAAACTACGCTGAGTCCTTTTGGGCATACATTGAAGATAATCAGGAGACTCAATTTCAACACTTTTCGTCAGCGCTTGACTCGAGTGTAGAAGAAGGGTCGGCCTGTTTTGTAGCATTCATTCAGAAGGCGGCTGACAAAATGAGGTCAGGTAAGAAGGTAGGTGGTGAATCCGTGCACAGCCGCCGTGGTGGGACTCGGACTGCGAGTTAGCAAAACAAAACAAGTACATACAGTTGAAGCAGTTCAGACACACAAACACACATGACGACTTAGGGAAGTATCTTGACATGAAGAAAGAATTTAAGAAGTTGTGTAAAACAAAACAAGTAGAGTACAACGCATGGGTTTTGAATGAGCTCAACGATGCATGTAACGATGCAAATTCAAGAACATTTTGGCAAAAAATAAAGTCTCTGACTGGCGTTAAGAAGTTGTGTTTTGATGTTATTTCACCACGCGTGTGGTATGATTATTTTCGTAATTTGCTAAATGTGGATCAGAATGTTGATGATTCAGGTTTCAGCAGACAGGCCGAGGATGTTTTGAATGACCATATATTATCTGATGATTGTGATGGTTGTCACAATGCAAAATTTGACGAGGAAATCACGCATGATGAAATTCGCAGTGCTATTAATAGCATGAAGAAAGGGAAAGCATCAGGCCCTGATGGCTTGCCCACTGACCTTTTTCATCATGCAGGTGAGATCCTTGTGAAATTTCTGCATCCTTTGTTCAATCGTGTGTTTCAAAGTGCAGAATACCCTGAAAGCTGGACCATGGCTGTGATATTTCCACTACACAAAAAGGGTAACCCTAGAAATGTTGACAACTACAGAGGAATTTCTCTTTTGAACGTTATCAGTAAGTTGTACAGTTTTGTCATTAACAACAGGTTGATTCGTTTTTGTGAAGAGAATGATTGTATTCCTGAGGCTCAAGCTGGCTTCCGTAAAGGGTACAGTACTATAGACAACATTTTTTGTTTACAGGCACTAGTGCAAAAGTATCTTAGCAAGCAGGGTGGCCGTTTTTACACCATGTACGTAGACTTTTCTAAAGCTTACGACAGTGTGCACAGGACAAAACTGTTGTATCTCTTGTTACGTAAAGGAGTTCATGGTAAGTTGCTTCAGACACTGGAGAGTATGTACAAACATGTAAAAGCTGCTGTAAGGGTTGGAACCAAAGTTACCGACTACTTTGATTGCATGTCAGGGGTGCGACAAGGTTGTGTGTTGAGCCCACTGCTATTTTCTATCTTTCTTTCAGAATTTGAGACAGAAATATCATCATGCGGTGCACGTGGCATTGATATTTTTGCGGACCCACTGGGTATTTTCCTTCTTATGTATGCTGATGATATAGCCATTGTCTCTGACTCTGTAGCAGATCTCCAAAAGAAAATTAATTGTTTAGAAAAATACTGTAAAAAATGGGGTCTCACTGTGAACATGGACAAGACAAAAGTGGTAGTCTTCAAAAATGGAGGTTTTGTGAAAAATTGTGAAAAATGGTTTTATGCTGACAAGCAGATTCAAGTCGAGTCCAGTTATACTTACCTTGGTGTGATATTTTCCTCTACTCTGAACTGGGCTAGATGTGTAGAAAACTTAGCTGGAAAAGCCAGGAGAGCAGTTGCAGGCATCAAAAGACTACTTCAAATTACAAAACTTGCCAGCTGACACTGTTTTTCACATTTTTGATGTCAAGATTAAGCCCATTGTGCTATATGGGTCAGAGGTTTGGGGTTTCCAGAGGCATGATGTAATTGAGCAGGTTCATATAAAGGTTTGTAAAATGGTCCTTGGTGTTGGAAGAGATGTAAAAAACAATATTGCGCTGGGTGAGTGTGGAAGATTTCCTACGTATATTGATGCCTATGTTCGAATGGTGAAGTATTGGTGCAGACTTCTTACCATGTCAGAAAACAGATACCCAAGACAGTGTTACACGATGTTATGTATGCATGATGCCTCAGGTAGATCGAACTGGGCTACGCAAATAAAGACTCTGTTGTGTATGCACGGGTTTGGGTATGTGTGGGAAATGCAGTCAGTTGGAAACACTCCTCTGTTCATTCAGATATTCAAAGATCGGCTGATGGATTGTTTCCGACAGGACTGGCATGCATCCCTTACATCAAACACAGAATACTGCCATTACCACCCAGAAATACTTAGAGCAAGTTACATAGGGCAGCTGACTTCTTGTGAACTCAGGCGGGCAATTTGTTTACTTAGATGTAACCGTTTACCTTTAAACGGAGTATCCAGATTTGGAAAACCCATCACTAATCCAGAATGTAATTCATGTGATTGGCATAAGGCTGAAGATTTGTGTCATTTTCTTTTCGAGTGTCCAAAATATTCCCCTTTACGTAAAAAGTACATTCCACTGTTTTACTACAGATTCCCATCCGATCTCAAAGTTCAGCTGCTGTGTGGAAACCTACATGATAAACTGGTCTTTAAAGTTGCTATGTATATTTCAGGGTGCCTTAAATTAAGGAATTAGAGGGATTTGCTTTGAACTTTTCTTGTTTTTGTTTATTTATGTGCGCTGATGTAATGCTATGTGATTGTGTTCTTTACAACCACCTTCCTGTATTTTCTGGTTGTAAATTGTATTTTGTGTTCATATGGGCCTGATGGCCTGCAAAAACTGAAATAAATTTATTATTATTATTATTATTACACACACACACACACACACACACACACAAACACACACAGAGTTTAGACAAGTCACACTTTGGTTGTCAATCTGCCGCGTTCAGCAGAAAACGCTATATTCTCTGTTACAATACATTATCAAATGATCATACAAATAAATAAATAGATATATTTTTTCTGTGTGAGAGAGAGCTAGGGAGACAGGCTTTTGCGCGATAGCTCACCAGTTAAAGAATCAGATCATGGAAAGGACACACACACACTGTCAAAACACATTTAAAGAGGAGAGAGCGAAATGAGATAATTTATTTTAATGATTGATTGATTGTACATTGTTTATCATCCTGACAGCAACAAGGCTTTCTCAGGACGTGCCTGCACTGCTTGTGAAAAAAAAAGAAACAGAATATTGAATGTATGTCAGTCACCAGCCGGTCCAATACGTTAAATAAACCTACGCCATGGGGCCTAAATAAAGCTAAGACCATTTAGCAACACACATCCAATATCAAGAGCTACAGGCAGTGCAGACAGTTAGGAAAGTTTTAAAAAGACAGATACAGGTGAATGGACCAAGGGTAGACAGAAAACATGCCCCAGAAAAAACCCACCCTGTGGGGCTGACCAGGGTGACCCTGGGAACTAAAATGTAGTTAACCCCACCCAAGTCCCCCAGGGCAGACCCGGGTGTGGATAATTTATTTTATTTGAAGGAACATACAGATGATGCAGTTTTTCTTAAATAAATCTGCAGACCCTCTATAATGCTAGGTACGTTCTGAAACTGAAGGCCCATCCAGACAATCCTGCCTATGATTGTGTTTTTAAACCATCGTTTGCAGAGATTTACGATACCCATCCGGGAGCTGTCCGTCCACTTTCTTTCCGTGTCCGACCTCATCTGCAGGCGGCCGGATTGGACCTGGACAGAGTTTCGGAATCCCTGCAACACATCACTCCACCTTGGCTCTTACCAGTTCCTGACATCTTGCTGGACCTGACTGCCCTTCATGAACAGTTGCCTTAGAAGAATTTTGAAAATCCACTGGCCAGAGAAGATCAGCAACGTCAGACTCTGGGAGAGAACAGAGCAGATAACAGCAGAGAATGAAATTGGGCGAAGAAGATGGGGATGGATCGGTCACAGTCTGAGAAAGCCAGCTTCCAGTATCACTAGGCAGGCATTGTCATGGAACCCTCAGGGAAAGAGGAAAAGAGGTAGGCCGAGAAACTCCTGGCGTCGAGACCTCCAAGCAGACATCAAGAGACTGGGAACCACCTGGAGTAGAATCGAAGGAGAAGCACAGGACAGGAGTTGCTGGAGGTCTCTCGTCGACGGCCTATACCCGGGTAGGGGTGACAGGCGTAAGTAAGTAAGTAAGTGACTGCCCACAAGAAAGACTCTACTCCACCAGCCATATACCAACAGAGCCTCAATGAACTGCTTTTAATTTTTCCTGGCTATTGTCGCATCTATACCGATGGGTCAAAGTCTGAGGATGGGAGAGTGGCTGCGGCCGCAGTGTCCTCTCGCCATCCTAGACGCCCATTTAAGCACCGCCTCCCAGACCACTCATCTGTATTTAGTGCGGAACTGCAGGCGGTTCTGCTGGCACTCAGGCATGCTTATCGATCTAGAGAAAGGAACTTCCTGATTCTGTCTGACTCTCTTTCTGCCCTGCAGGCCCTTCAGGGCACGGGAAATGACCACCCACTGCTGGTGCAGATCAGAGAGCTCCACACGGACTTGATGAAGGAATATTATGATATCATTTTTATTTGGGTGCCAGGGCATGTGGGCATCGAAGGCAACAGGATCGCAGATTCTGCTGCCAACGATGCCCGCAATGACCCTGTCCCTGACACACAGACTGTTTATAGTGATTTTAGACATGTGACTAGTGCGTACATAGCCCGTGAGTGGCAGTCCGAGTGGGACAAAGAGGAAGCTAACAAGCTGCATGATGCCCTTCCTAAGTTGTCCGACGGTCTACCTTATCGCTGCGGCAGCCGCCGTGAGGAGACTGTCCTGGCTCGGCTCCACATCGGCCACACGTATGTTACGCACTCTTATGTACTTAAACAGGAGGAGCGTCCATGGTGTTATGCCTGCGACGAGCAGTACTCTGTTCAACACTTTTTGTTGTCTTGTGCTGATCTAATCGACACAAGGTATAAACATTTCACGGCATACTCCTTGAAGGTTTTGTTCCGGGATGTTCCCCCGGACAAGATCTTCAGTTTTCTGAGAGAGTGCCATATTTTTAATAAGATTTGAGCGTTTATAGATTATGATGTTTGTATTATTTTGACCTTTTTGAGAGTCTTCCAACGTTTTCTTTAAAGACCTGTGCGACATTTTAGCCTGACATATTTTTAAGGTATATTTACATCATGTCTTAAGACCTTTCTTTTAGTCTGGCTGACCAGATTTTTACCCTTCCCGCCGTGAGATGGCCTTAGTTGCCTGCTCGGCGTTAAACCCAAATAACTAATCTATAATGCTAGGATGGGGGTCTGTATACCCTCTAAAATTTATACCTGGGGGTCTACAGACCCTTTAACCTGTTGTGCAAACAGAAGCCCAGCTCTACTTACAAAAAATAAATTAAAAAAAAACTTGGAAGTCACTAGCCAAAGGCTGGTGGGCAAAATTTTAGACTTGCAGGGCTGTACTGTCACGACCCCCGCTTCCGGGGCGCAAGCTATGAGTGCTACCACTCGAGACACACCCGACCCACACTAACACGAACCTAACACAAACACCAGTGGAACAATGACGATGACATTTATTACATATAACCCTAACAATAACCCAAAATATCCTCACTCAATCCTATCCACGCATTCACACATCACATTCACACTCACACACGTCCAAACTCACCACCGCCTACCCGGCACCGGCCTCCACGTGGCGTGGGTGGGTAGTCCACTCGGTCCCTGACTGAGTGGGCTAGCAGACGGGTGCCATCTTTGTCCAGGATTAGGACTTGATGTCAGCAGATATGTTGTTCAGTCTTTTTCACTGGTCCGGTTTTTAAGGAGCTGTGCTTACCCAGGTCTTACCATGTTGGATTGGTCCTTAAAAATACGCGTGAGCTTTTGGTCCTTTGGATCCCAAGTGTTTGCCGTGCTTGGAGACCCGTGTCGGGGGAGAAGAGGATCCTGGTGGCTGAAACACTCCACTTTGGCCTTGACTTCTGCCTAAACGGGAGGCTAGTCGTACCGGCCTAGTCAATCGGCTCTTGTCACGTCGAGCTCTATCCCCCTGTTGACATGCGGGTTGTTATACGGAGCACCATGCTATAGCCTCTGATGCTGATTAGGTGCTTTACGCCAGTATTCCCCTGTATTCAACAGTGTGATAGAAGGCGGTGGCTCAAACGGTTCAATCAGGCTTACCCCCTTGAGTATATCTTTCGGGCAGTCTCCATTGTGTGTCGGCTGGAGACCCGCCGACAGTTGCACTTTCCCTTGTTGGGCTCGGTGGCGGGCGGGGACCCCCGGGGGATGAATATCTATCATACTATAATATGGAAAATATCAAAAAACCAAAACTAGCACCAAAGCGGCACATAGCCGCCGACATTGTCATTGAGAACGATAGTGACTCTGACTGTGAGGAAGCGACACCTCAGGCGTCGGCCGCCTGGCCTCGCTTTCTCATTATCCACAGCAAAGTTAAAGAGAAGCCTGTTTCAAAGCTGCACCCTTTCCTGGTAGGGGAGACCCTCAGGAGCCGTGTTGGCAGGCCTGAGGCCCAGCGCCTCAGGTCTGGTGACTTGTTGGTAGAGTGCCGTACCCGGGCACACTCCAATGGGCTACTGAGGCTCTCCTCCATCGGAGACACTCCAGTGGAGGTCACTCCCCACAAAACAATGAATTCCTCTAGAGGAGTGATTAAAGATCAAGCATTGGCCGAACTGTCTGAAGATGAACTTGTACGGAACCTTAAGTCACAGGGAGTGACCTACGTCAGGCGCTTCATTTCCAAACGAGGTGGTAGGGAGATCCGTCTCCCTACCATCATCCTGACGTTTGGCACCCCCACAGCTCCTACTACCATCTGGGGAGGTTACTACTCCCTAAAAGTGAAAAAGTACGTCCCTCTCCCCCTTCGGTGCTTTAAGTGCCAAAAGTATGGCCATGGGCAGAAGACATGCTGCCAGGCAGAGGCTCTATGCGCTCGTTGCACTAAGCCCGGACACTCTGCTGAGTCCTGCACAGCCATCCTCCTGTGTGTGAATTGCCAGGGGGCGCATATGGCTTCGGGCAAGAAGTGCCCTCGTTGGATCTCCGAGTGCAGGATTCAGCAGGTGCGTGTGGAGAAGGGGCTGTCCTTTGCGGACGCAAAAAAACTGGTTGACGGTCCTGGTGCAGCTGAGGCGGCGCCAAACTCAAATAACAACTTTGTGTATACTTTCAGTGCTGCAGTGGCAGGCAAGCGCCCCACCAAAGACTTCTCTTGTCAAACGCCAACTTCTTGGTTGGGGGCGGAGCCTCGGATCCTCTCACCCCTGGAGAGTAACCCTCCTCCGGTGGTGACGAGGAGCCAGGGAACGCAGAGGGCGGATGCTACCGGTCCGGTGGCACCGCCTTCTGCTGCCCCTAAGCCTCAGCCCCCACCCAAACCTGCTAGTTTGTCAACACCAAAGGTTTCTGGCTCTGGTCAGCCTTCTAAGGCCGCTAACTCTAGCGGCAGGAACGCTGCCCAGGACCAGAAGTCAAAGAAATCTATGGGACCGCCGTGCGCACGGGCCCAGAAGGGGAACACTGATGTCCCCCTTCAAAACAAATATGCTGCATTGGAGGAGCAGATGGAGGGAGTGGAAGTTGCCGATGCTGCGGCAGCTCCAACCCCTTCATCTCCTAAGAACCAGAGGAGGCCCGGGAGCCGGCCCCCCTCTGTTTCTCCGACTCCTTCCAAGGCAAAGGAAAAAGGGGGGAAAAACTCCGCACCCCCAGATAAGACATAATCATGGACTCTCTGCTTCAGTGGAATTGTCGTGGTTTTCAAGCTAACTTTGAGGAATTACGTCTTTTAGTCAAGTGCTATAACCCCTCAGTAATATCTCTTCAGGAGACTTACCTGAAGACTTCTGACCCTGTGTCCTTTAATGGTTTTAACGCTATACATAAAGGCTCTGATTCGGAGAGGCGCTCGGGTGGAGTGGCTCTTCTCATTAGTAGCCAAATTTTATGTAGCCCCGTTAGCATCGACACCTGTCTTCAGGCTGTCGCAGCTCGGGTTACCTTGAAGAAGACCATAACTATATGCAGTATTTACCTGCCACCATCCCTGTGGGTCTGTAGTAATGATTTTTTTAATTTAGTTGATCAACTGCCCCCTCCCTTTATTCTCATGGGGGATTTTAACGGTCACGCTCACCTTTGGGGTAGTGACCACTATGATGGCAGAGGTCAGATGTTAGATGTTTTTTCTCAACTTAACCTATGTGTCTTTAACGATGGTTCACCTACATACTCTAACCCAGGTTCAGGATCTAGTTCTGTTCTAGACCTCACTGTGTGTGATCCTTCTCTCATGCTGGACTTTGACTGGAAGGTTCACGATGACCTGTGTGGTAGTGACCACTTCCCAGTAGTCCTGTCATCGGTCAGCTGTGGGGAGGATCCGCCGGTGGGGCGCTGGAATCTTAAGAAAGCTAACTGGCCTCTGTTCGCCTCCCTCTGTCAGTCTCGTATTACAGAGGAGGTGGTCATGTCATCTGAAGAACCTATTTCTTCTTTTACTACTATTTTGTTGGACGTAGCGGGTGAAACCATCCCTAAAACTTCCGCATCAGTCCCTCGAAAGCCGAGAGTACCATGGTGCAACGAAGAGTGCCGCAAGGCCCAAATAGCGCGCAAATCTGCTCAGCGACGTGCTTTCCGTAATCCGTCGCAAGTAAATATTTTAACCTTTAAAAGACAGAGGGCGAAAGCCCGTTACATTTTTAAACGTGAACGCCGTGCTTCCTGGAAACGCTTCGTCTCATCTTTAACTTCTCGGACTCCGTCCCAGAAAGTATGGAAGGCTGTTCGGAGAATTAGGGGCAGAGGTGGCTCGGCTTCTGTTGGCCATCTTAGAGATGGTGCCAGTTTGGTTACAGATAAAAAAGCTGTGGCCAATTTGCTTGCCTCCACCATTGCCCATAATTCTTCAACGGAGCATTATTCACCTTTCTTCCAGAGAGAGAAGGAGAAGCGAGAGTCTCGTATTTGTGATTTTAAGTCCGATAACTCAGAAGACTATAATGTCCCGTTTACATTATCAGAATTGCAGCAAGCTTTGCAGAAATGTAATGACTCTGCTGCTGGCCTAGATACCGTCCACTATCAATTCCTAACGCATCTGCCTGAGAGGTCACTCCTTGTACTTCTCAAGGCCTTTAACCATATCTGGGGAACTGGTCATTTTCCGCCGTCTTGGCGCCAGGCTGTGGTTGTACCGATCCCCAAGCCGGGTAAGGATCCTTCCGACCCGGGCAACTACCGGCCTATCGCTTTGACATCATGTTTATGTAAAACTATGGAGCGCCTGGTCAACGCCCGCCTGGTGTGGCATCTTGAGTGACAGGGTCTCCTCACAGACCTCCAGTGCGGTTTCCGGCGCTTCCGTAGTACAACTGACCATTTAGTCCGCTTTGAATCATTTATTCGAGATTCTTTTGTCAACAAGCAGCATGTCTATGCAATTTTCTTCGATCTTGAGAAAGCGTATGACACTACCTGGAAGTATGGCATAATGTCTGACTTGTTGGACATGGGTTTTAAAGGGCACCTGCCCGTTTTTATTCACAATTTTTTGACTAACCGGTCGTTCCATGTCCGTGTGGGCTCCACCCTCTCCGACTCCTTTGAACAGGAGATGGGTGTCCCACAGGGCAGCATTCTATCTCCTGTTTTATTTAGTATTAAAATTAATAACATTGTAAAGGCTGTCAAGGATGATTCTGAATGCTCTTTGTTTGTTGACGACTTTGCTTTGTGCGCACGTGGTCGAGGACTTGCGTCCCTTGAGAGGCGCTTGCAGCTGTGCGTTGATCGCATCCAGCGGTGGGTGTCTCTCAATGGATTCAAGTTCTCGCCCTCCAAGACTGTTTGTGTGCATTTTACTAACCAGACGAAATTTTTTCCAGAACCTAGCCTGAGCATTGCTGGAGTGCCAATTAAGGTGGCCGAGGAGGCAAAGTTTCTGGGGGTCATTTTTGACAAAAGACTTACCTTCTGCAACCATATTAATTACCTTAGAACCTCTTGTCAGAAGGCTCTCGACATTCTCCGTGTCGTCGGTCGTACTGACTGGGGTGCGGACCGTACTGTCTTACTTCGTCTGTACCGGGCCCTTGTTCGGTCCAAACTGGATTACGGCTCTGTGGTGTATGGCTCAGCTTCCAAGTCTGTGCTACAGCGTCTGAACACAATTCACCATCAGGGTCTGCGGATATGTCTTGGGGCCTTCAGGACGTCTCCAGTTCCTAGTCTGTATGCCGAGGCAGGGGAGCCTTCTCTCAAGCTCCGCCGCATCCGCTTCATGCTCAGCTACGTTCTGAAACTGAAGGCCCATCCAGACAATCCTGCCTATGATTGTGTTTTTAAACCATCGTTTGCAGAGATTTACGATACCCATCCGGGAGCTGTCCGTCCACTTTCTTTCCGTGTCCGACCTCATCTGCAGGCGGCCGGATTGGACCTGGACAGAGTTTCGGAATCCCTGCAACACATCACTCCACCTTGGCTCTTACCAGTTCCTGACATCTTGCTGGACTTGACTGCCCACTAGAAAGACTCTACTCCACCAGCCATATACCAACAGAGCCTCAATGAACTGCTTTCAATTTTTCCTGGCTATTGTCGCATCTATACCGATGGGTCAAAGTCTGAGGATGGGAGAGTGGCTGTGGCCGCAATGTCCTCTCGCCATCCTAGACGCCCATTTAAGCACCGCCTCCCAGACCACTCATCTGTATTTAGT
>BTPG01000008.1:177339380-177365437 GCA_036245525.1 Semisulcospira habei | reverse complement strand
GATTATTTAGCCCCATCTGCACCACCCCCAGAGTACTACTGAGGAAAAAAAGTTTTTTCATTGTCCTTGTATCTTGACAAATCTGACCGAGTAAGTTGTGACTTAAGTCAAGTTGTTGTAAGAACTTATAAGAACTTACAGTAAGTAATTAATAAGTTCTTATGATAAGTTCTTATAAGTTCTTATGATAAGTAACTTAAAGGTTACCTCTGCAGGTTCTTAAAAGTTAGTTGTAACTAGAGAGAGGAATACTGAGAGAATTAAAGTATTATTAACACAATGACTGAGTTAACCCCTTAAGTATTATTTTTGATTTTCATAAAAATGTGGCTGTTTAAATAATAATGATTTAGGGGTAACTTCCAATGGTATTTACTCTGTGCTGGGGACATGGATATGGATGGTCAAAAAAATATAATTAAGGTGGTTAACTCAGTCATTGTGTTAATGAAGCTTTAATTCTCTCAGTATTCCTCTCTCTCATGGTGATTATATTAAGGGTCATTATATAGTTTTAAAAAAAGAAAAAAAAAAGAACGTGAATAAATTATAGTGGTCAATATGAGCCAGTGACCTCTGTATAAAGGTGGCCACAAACCCAGGTTTGACTGTACATACTAATTTGGTTGACCCCTTGCACACGGGAGGCTGAGAGATGTGTCAGTTTTCGTCCATGGTAAACTTTAACATTGGTATCCAAGTCACATTCTTCACACTTGGCCCAAGAATACTGTTTCGGAAATCAAAGGTAACATGAGGTTGATAAATCTGTGAAAAATGCAAACATTTATAGAAACTGTGTATTTCATGGGTACAAAAGTCAAACCCTTCACGTATGTTAAGAAACTTGAACACTTACTCATTTTGTTGACCAGTTGGAAAGGTCAAGGTCATACAGGTCAGATTACCAGTGAGCCATAAGGGCTTTGCCATTCTTGTTTATCAGTAAGTTTATGCCAAACCACCCTTAACCTTATGTTTATAAATGAATACTATTTTGAACCCACCCCCAAACCACGTCAGAAATGTTTGGTGTGGTTACTTGAGAAACAAATAAAGCTATAAATGACAAGTTCAAGGGAATACCTGTCGGTGAGTTTTATTAGGTAATCTGTGAAATAAAAACGCACAGGTCTGCAGTTTCCATAATGGGTACACCATGTGTAACGTACAAGACAACAAGTAAATGTTCAGGAGGTTTTTTTTTTTTTTTTTCATTTTGCATGAGGATGAGGGTGATTATATGATGCCATGGTGGTCCATGTGGCTGGGGACTGCGTGACAGGGCCGCATTCCACGCTTCCTGTCATAAATATCCTGGTGTTAACCAGGCCCGTGAACTGCGGACACCTGCGCACCCCCTCCCCCTTAGATCCGCCCCTGGGTAATAATAATGATGATTTATATTGGCGCCTAACCTCAGGTAGAGCTCTAGGCGCCTTACAAATTTCAAAAATACAATTATAAAAACTGCACACAGTATTGCACGCATGCACACATACACACATTCCAGCACCACAGCAAAACTACAACAGAATCCTCAGCAGTCGATCTTAATCAGTGGGGTAATGGAATTGGAAAAGGTGTGCTTTTAGTGCAGTTTTATAAACGTCTTTTGAAACTCAGTGGCAGACATTGGAGGGGAGTTTGTTCCAGTACAGCGGCCCATGATATGAGCTTAAAAGACCGCTGGCCAAAAGACTTAGTACAGACAAAAGGTACACGCAAAATGCGGCTGTCGGCAGAGGATCTGAGTTGTCTTGAGGGAGTGTACGGCTGTAGGAGAGAGGCAGACAGGTACGGGGGGCTTGATGTGGAAATGCAGCTGAAGCAGACAGAAGAAAGTTTATACTGAATTCTTGCAGCCACAGGGAGCCAGTGGAGGGATTTAAGTACAGGTGTAATATGATCAGTTTTGCGCTTTTTGGTGACGAGCCTCGCAGCAGAATTCTGAACTTTCTAAAGCCTGTCAATCTGATATTTGGGACAACCTGCATACTGTCCATCGGAGCCCCGCAAAGAGCTGCACTACAGTGGTGTTGCGCAGATCCAATATAGAACGCACAGGGTTATATTTGGTATCGTTGAAAAGAGCTTTTCCTGCCCTTTGTCACAGTGCCTGATGCATGTTTGAATTCAAAAGAAAACTGCATCAGATTTTGATGTGAAATTTTCAGATTTTTTACTCATGTGATATCTTGTCTGGGATGAACGCGCGCACATGAGCCAGGTACCGATGAAAAGCTCATTCAAAAACCTTTCAATCGATATATCATCTGACCTGGACGATCAAATCTACGGTGGGACATCAGGGTATTTACCCGACCACATATTTTAGTGCACGTTCGCGTATGTGTATGTAGGCCTATGTTTCTCCTGCCTACTTCCTAAGTTCCGGAGAAAGACATGGGTTATAAGCGAGACCTGATGCATCTTTTTGAGGATGCAGATGATCATCTTGTTCTATACCTGCGTATTTCTCTGTGGGCTGGTGATTGGGTGCCTGATAGGCGGGGGCAGGGGATCTAACTGTTTGTCTGTCCAGCACTGAGTGATTCCCCTTGGTTTGTGATCAAATCTTAGATTTGCGCAGTGTCTCTGAAACACCCAACACGCAAACATGCCTTCACAATGGCGCCCACGATAGAAGCATCTTTTGTCAACGAGGACTCTAACTTTGCTTTTGACTTGTAGAAAAGATTGCGCAAGTACACACATTTTCATGCTTATAATAGGCAAACAAGTTTTCAGCATAGTAAACTGAAAATGATTAATAGAATCGATTATTTGGACCTGCAGTTTAAATTTTACTGTGTGTAGTCGATTTCCAGCCCGAGCTTCCCGCCCTTCACGTGGTGTATAATCTTTTTAAACCTAAATTACATCTTTGACAAGTCTAGTCCTACTGAAATTCATACCATATTTGCTGGTATACTTCTGCATTGCACTTGAATTTTTCTGGGACAAATATGTTGGATGGTTTCTTTGAAATAACCGTTTTAATCTACAACCTTTACCAGGTAGCAGATGCATTTTTCAGCATGCCAATTCGCTTGATTTTTTAGTGCCTAAAATATGGAGAAAAAATGATGTACAGTAAAGTCCAGTTATAACATTCGCAGGGGACTGAGTTTTTTTTGTTGCTATAAGTGGAATTTGTTATACGCAAAATGTCAGACTTTCTAATGTAATAATCCCAACTAAGGCTTGTTTTCAGCATAAGTCCATTCATTTACAGGGGCATTTTAATGTAGAATCACTTAGAGTAGTTTGCAATTACCATGTTTAGTTTTACTTTTTTGCTGGTTTTTTTTTTTTTTTTTTTTTTTTTGTGTGTGTGTGTGTGTGTGTGTGTGTGTGTGTGTGTGTGTGTGTGTGTGTGTGTGTGGTAAATGTTTTAAGTAAAATTCATGGTTAGTCAAATCAGAACCAACTTAAACGAGACTTCTTTTTGATGACTCACCTTTAGCTTGAATAATAATTTTAGTTTTGTTTCAGAAGTATTCTCGTTATTGATCACTTTAGTGCATAAGTACTCTAAAGTAAGTTCAAACAAACATTAAGGCGAGCTATGACACTTCAGCACATTTTTTTGTTTTTTGTTTTTTTGTTTATGCACATGCTTTATTATATATCATTAGAATCAGTATGTGTCTGTCCTGAATTCTTCGACATGCTCATTTGGTCAGGTATGCTCACCGTTGCCATGGCAACGAACACTAAGTGACCGTTGCACCTGGTTGCTAAGGAAACAAAGTTCGGCTACCGTTGATGCTCCTGAAAAGCCAAATTTGGTCAAAATATCAACTGATATCAAGATATCAATAAATGGAGAAAAAAAAAGGGGGAGACTGCCAGTGCTAATATTTTAGGAAGATTACAAAGTAAAGTAGGTAAAAGCACTGTCAGGGGAGAGAAGTGTGCATGATCGACCAACGATCATAGATCTACTTTGGTCGAAGCACACACACACACACAAAAAAAGATAGGAAAGAAGGGGTGCCCTAAGCAAGTGACTGGAAGCAATGCATATGGAATCCCCCCCCCCCCCTCAGGGGAGGGGGGGGGGGCGTATCACATATACCACTGTTCCAGCCCCTTGGTGCATGGAAATTTCAATCTAGGTCCCCCAAGGGGGGTCCAGATATTTAGCCAGTGTGGACAGCTGTTTCGGTCTTGGCGACCTCGTCAGCACACCCTTCGGCATACTGATGGAAGGCAGGAACTTTTGCTTCCATATGCATTGCCTCCAGTCACTTGCTTAGCGCACCCATTCTTTCCTATCTTTTGTGTGTGTGTGTGTGTGTGTGTGTGTGTGTGTGTGTGTGTGTGTGTGTGCTTCGACCAAAGTAGATCTATGATCGTTGGTCGATCATGCACA
Source organism: Semisulcospira habei (assembly GCA_036245525.1). NCBI lineage: Eukaryota > Metazoa > Mollusca > Gastropoda > Semisulcospiridae > Semisulcospira > Semisulcospira habei. The sequence continues at coordinate 177,361,056 of BTPG01000008.1, read as the reverse complement.
CTTCTCTCCCCTGACAGTGCTTTTACCTACTTTGTAATCTTCCTAAAATATTAGCACTGGCAGTCTCCCCTTTTCTTTTCATTTATTACAACAATAACGACTGCAACCCCTTCCCCCTTTTTTGTAGGGTCTCTCTTACGGTGCATGAAAATTTGGCTCTAGGTGGAGGCATGGATTGTATGCCCCTGCAGACACCACAGTAAAATGCACTGCTTCCAGTCACTTGCTTAGCGCACCCCTTCTTTTCTATCTTTGTGTGCTTCCACCAAAGTAGATCTACGATCGTTGGTCGATCATGCACAATTCTCTCCCCTGACGGTGCTTTTACCTACTTTACTTTGTAATCATCAACTGATATCATGGAATGTCAGTGGCGATTTTGAATGTCTTACCTGGTTTTGAAGAAAAAATATTTTTATATGAATGTTCTGGTTTTGGTCATTTTTGGAGTATGATAGCCAAGGGAAGCAGTTCATAGCTCCCAAACTAAGTAAACAAGCGGCACCGACATTCCATAATAAACCCATTTGTGAACTTGTGTGTAAAATTTCACTATCATCTGACATGTACATGTAATTTACTCGCCATGGCGAGTGACTTTTTTGTTTGGCGAGTAAAAAAAAAAAAATCCACTCGCCAAATGCGAGTGTGCTCGTGCATTTTCCAATCCGTACTTCTTCAGTTCAAAATCCGAAAGCCGGTGCCCGAACGTTCAACCTTCACTTCTCGTAATACTAAGCAAGCAATTGCGACCTTTTAGTGCGTCTATGATGCATTAAAACTCAAAATCACGTACTGAAAATGTAACTACAGGGTAGTCAGATGCACTAAAATTCAGTGCATCTGCGTCCGAGACGCATCATACTTGCACCACCGTGCGTACCCTAACAGAGGTCGGTGCAGTCGTTCTACTTTTAGTGACAAGTTGGTTCATTTAGCCGCTCGCTTGGTCACGGCTGCGTTCAGAATCACCCCGACTCCGGGGTCAGTGCGAGTGTAACTGGACGGGCAAACTGTTAGTTTACGTGTGGTGTCGGCATGTTATTACAAAGTGCGCACTACATGTTGAACGCTTTACTTTCAGTGACGTCACCATTCATACTATTATGGGATACCGCATGGTGCGTTTCACTTTCGATCGTGAACGAAGTTGTAAATGGCGGAGAAAAAGTAAAGGAAGCTGGAATGCTTCTGATTCTTCAATCCGGCACCGTCTGATCGTGATAATCGCTTAGAAGAAAGTTGCACTTCGACACCGTCGTCTCCATAAACAAGCGACAGTACCAGAAATGATACGCCTGGGCCGTGCGTGGCACCACCGCTGCAACTCGCAGTTTTCAGAGTTCATGGCTGCGTGTATTTCCATGGCTAAAGCACGACAGCACACGGATGGCATGCGCAATGTGCATGGACGTGAACTCAAAAAGCAAGTCCAGAAATTTGAACAGAAATAAGTTTGTCAGGTTTTTTTTTTTTTTTATCGTGGTCGATCTGGCCATCTTCTGGTACACAGCTCTAAAATTGGAGAAATAAGTCTTTCGGGTTCAATGGGTTGAAACCAACTTTTAAGTACATTAGTTCACACACACACACACACATACACGCACAGAGAGAGAGAGAGTTTAGACAAGTCAAACTTTGGTTGTCAATCTGCATTCAGCAGAAAACGTTATATTCTCTGTTACAATACATTATCAAACGATCATACAAATAAATCAATAAATATGTTTTTGTGTGTGTGTGAGAGAGAGATGGAGAGGGTGACGGGCTTTTGCACGATAGCTCACCAGTTAAAGAATCAGTTTCATGGAAAGGACACGCACACACTGTCACAACACATTTGAAGAGGAGAGAGCGAAATGAGTTAATTTAAGGAACATACAGATGATGCAGTTTTTCTTAAATAAATCTGAGGACCCTCTATAATGCTGAGATGGGGGTCTGTGTACCCTCTAAAATTTATACCTGGGGGTCTACAGACCCTTCAACCTGTTGTGAAAACAGAAGCCCTGCTCTACTTACAAAAAAATAAATAAATAAATAAAAATCCCACCACAGTTTACATGGGGACTTTGTCAGTTATTTCTCCACTTGATACTATCAAAAGCTTGAAGTCAGGACATAAACATTAACTTGGTTATGATTGTTTGTTTAAATATTTGTTCTCGATGCCTCTGGGCAGAAAACACTAACATTGGGCGTCAAACACTTGTGGTACATTATATTGTTGCGTTGGGCTATTTTCAGTACTAGTAAAATTTTCAGTTTGGCTAGTAACATTTTCAGTTTGGCTAGTAAAACTTAGAAGTCACTAGGCAAAGGCTGGTGGGCAAAATTTTAGACTTTCAGGGCTGGACTCTGTAAAACATACCATAATAATGAGGCTGCATTTTATAATTTGGACCAAAATGGTTTACTGCAAAAGCACATATACACGATCACAATGACAGCTGCATCTTGCCCGAGTTCAGAACTTTCACAGTGCTCTTTGACCAAGGGAAACAAATAAGTGCATGGGATGGGACTTTTCCAGCTACAGCCGGGTTTCCGGATTAAAAAAAAAAAAAAAAAAATTCACTTAAAAAGTGCCCCAAGACCCTCGCTTCGAGATTCAACTTTTTTCCCGGTCACACCCATGTAAGTGTATGGTGTACATTGATCTTTTTGCAATGGAAAATCATAGTGTAAGCCAATTGGGGTTCAGGTTCGGCGCAGGGCTCTAGTGTGTGAGAATGAAGGAAGAGGCTGAGGCAGTCCAATTTACACAACGACTTTTATTTGTACCGTGCTAGACATACTAGTGCCAAATACCAATGGAAAAAAAAACACTGTCCGCCAACGCGGCCCATTTCAAAATTGTTGATCAGTCAGAGAAACTTTCACTCACGCTCGAAGGATGAACTGTGTTGACTGTCCGATTCCACTCACTATTTCACCCCGAATCTAACACCACCGTTGAAAATACCGCTGACCAGTGCTGAAATGCATGTTACCCCAGCCAGGTAGCGGTTTCAGAACCCTGACGCAATCTCTCAAAAATAATTGTGTCATAAATTTACGTCACCTTGCATTTGCATCACACTCCTAAGTCTATTCTACTGTGGGTGAATAATTAGGACAAATTCCCATATACTGTACTCTATATGATTAAAGGGGTGTAGGGGGCTCTGGATAGAGGTAGCACCTTTGCTGTTCGGCAGCTGCGTCCTACATAGGACGGACGGGCATCACTGGTCCTCATCCATCTCCTTAATCTCTCACGTGCTGGCTCCAAGCGCCACACCCTGGCAAACCACCTCAGCTGGTGGGCTAAACCACGTGAGGGGGTGGTGTTCACATTGCACCACTAGGCGGATGAGCTGTTTCTGACAGCCAACGGCTAGAGGACGGAGGAGATCAGGTTGGATCCAACGGCCAAATGTGGGGGAGTAAACCTTTCAAATCAGGAGTGGAGCCCCGAAGGCAGACAGCTGCCTGTATTCACGCACTGTTCTGGCAGCTCCTGCAGCCAAACTGGTGCCAAACGTACTGCTTTGCATTCCTTTGGATACATCAGTGAGGCCGAGAGGGGGATCTTGACGACTGGGCACCCCAGGATCTCCATACACTTCGCCCAGGCTTGCGCCCTGGAGAGGTCATTCCAGTGACTGACCCAGCAAGCGCATATACCCATTGTCTTCCGAGACAGGATGCCAAAAGGATATGATTAAGAAAGCAAAACTGAATTAGAAAAGAGCAAATAACATCAACATCAATTTCACTTCAGCTATCAAAAATACGCAGCCTATGCCGTATTTTCCTAGTAAAACTTTAGGCACATACCTGCAACACACTGACGGTCTGACAGACACAAATGCAAATCAACGCAGCCTATGCCGTACTTTCCTAGTAAAACTTTAGGCACATACCTGCAACACACTGACGGTCTGTGAGACGCAAATGCAAATTAGCAACTGACAGGCCAAGCCAGTGCTCACGTGCAAGAAACCTCTGGAGAGTGAGTTCACCACAAAATTCACGAGATATGTGTGATTCACTGAGACCTGTTATTTATGAGTCGATTAACTGGAGGCACTGAACCATGGTAACAAAACTACATGACAATAAAACTAAATATACATACCTATCAGTCACTCATACAAATTAACTGCACACACGCACATTTACAATATAATTAAGTGTTTGCTTGTGCATATGATGTTGGACTATCATTCCTGCAAACACGAGTTTATGTTAGTGTGTACACACTAAAATGTGTATTTAATAAGTTTAATTATTGTTTCAAAAATTAATATTTTTTATTATGAAATGAACCAAGACGAATTACTTTTAAATGATATCAATGCTGTAGAAAACAAAGACTTAGACTGTAAAAAACAGCATCTTCTATCTGTAGTTGTTTCAGGCAAATAAAAAGCTTATCTTAAAAAACAATACATGACAGAAGATATAGAATCCCTCATGGCTGAGGCGTTAATTAAACTACATTCTAAATATGAAAATCACATCGCTTCACTAATGACTTGTGATTTAAGTCGATCTCTTGTCTGTCTATACACAAAAGCAGTGAGTCACTTTCTACCTGTAGACACTGACAGTCTATCACATGACCTTGAAAGCAATCCTATTGTTTCAAGTTCAATTGGCAAATTAGCATGCATCATGTTTTACAAGTTTGGCAATTACCTTGCACCTGTGGTAACTTTGCTTGTTACTGGGAGCCATATTGATTTTTCAAAAATGCATTTTCTAGAAAAAGAAAAGGATGGACCAAATGGACGAGAACCAGACGACTCCACAACAGAACCCTGTTTTGACGCAGGTTCAAACAATCACTAAACCTAAAAGTCCAGGAAAGGTAGAGGCTGGAAAAAGATTAGCCGAATATAACAGACAACAAAAATTACAGCTTCAGGCATTAACAGAAAAAGCTCATGTAACTGACCCTCCGTCAGCACCAGTGTCAATACCAACACCTACACCACCTCATCAAAGTGAAAGACAAACAACTGAGACTAAACCCGAAACAACAAAATATATAGTTGCCAGATTTGTTGTCGGATTTGGTTACGTAGGTTACCAATTATACAAAAAATACAAACCACAGACTCGAACAGTGTCCAAAAAATCAGACACTCCAAAAACAAAACCAGAAGTCGCCACATTACCAGTAACACCAAAACCTGCCGACCCATTCTTCATGCAGTAAATAATTTTTTTTTAAAAATTTTATTGCATAAGAAAATGAGCGACACAAAAAACTTAATGAATCTTATCACTCTGCCGTAATTAGCGGACTAGCTGTTGCTTATTCTATGCTGGGAAAAAGTCTACTCAAAATGAAATCGGCAGACCTGAGTAGATTAGACTTTGAAGACAGTGCTAAGCTAGTAGCTGTTGTAACAGCGTTAATTGCTACAAAAGACTTTCTCGTCAAGCAAGGAATTATTCCTGAAAATGTTTCTATGTAAATAAAAAAAAATATGGCAACTATAGCTATTATGATTGGCGGTGCAGTTGTTAATGCATTGGCATTCAGTGGATCAAACTATCTTTTTTTCAAAAATGGGTAGAGAAGAATCAGCAGAAGAAATGAAGCGACACAATGAAGCATCTGAGAAATTAGCACAAGCCCAGCAGGATTATGAGAAGCAACGAATAGAGAAACTTGATTTTATCAATGAAAAACTCAGACTAGAAGGTCATGCGCAACATACATTTTCTAATGTCGATGGCGCAATTAAGGAATATTTTCTTGTCACAGGTGAAGACATGTCTACCCCAAAGCCGAAACTTAGCGACTATTATCAACCAAGCACACAACAAAGAAACGGAGAAATAATATTTGTTCTAGTGGGAATGACATTTGTATATTTCACAGGAGTTTATATTGCTAGAAGAAATGAACAAAGCCGGGGCTAAAGGTAAAACTGCTATTCAGAAATTACACGCGGCCTTGGGCGGAGATGTATCACTCAATCAAATAACACAATGGTTACAAAGACAAGCGATTTGGCAGGTATATCTCCCTGCTCCAAGAAAAAATTCAAGACCTCATTTTGAAAACACTACACCCAAATGACACACATTAAATGGATCTATTGTTTTTACCGCACGACACAATAAGAAAAAAGCGTTACAAATATGCACTGACTGTTGTTGACATAGCTTCAAGGTACAAAGACGCTGAACCCATAACTGACAAAAACGCTAGTACAGTTGCGACAGCGTTGTCAAGTATCTATAAAAGAGGCCCCCTAAAATACCCCAGGCTCGTACAGGTCGATGACGGATCTGAATTCAAAGGTGCCGTTAATCAGTTATTTGCGAAGCATGGTGTGCTAGTGCGGCGAGGTATACCAGGTGTGCACAGATCTCAGGCAATTGTCGAAAACTTTAACAAGCAATTATCAGAGAGACTTTTCAGTTACCAGTATTCTAAGGAACTCATGCATGACGCACGTAACACTGAGTGGGTAAAAAGATTACCGTCTGTGATAAAAGCAATGAATAAGGAAGGACACCCTAAGCCTGTTGATACTATTAAATTGAAAACAATTCCTCCAGCGTCAGGGCCAGAGACTGCGCTAAAATCAACGCCACCGCTGGCGCCTGACACAAGTTTATTTACAAAACAGGTAAGATATTTATATCAACCCGGAGAATCAGAAAATGACGTCGGATGTAGGGCAACCGACCCCATTTGGTCTACGTCCGTACACAATATGAAAAAAATAGTTCCCGACGCTGACTCAATTTATGTGCCACAGAGGGCACTTGTCAGAGAAGAATTACAGATTATTCCCCCAGACACTGTTACTCATTTCAGTAACTAACTCATCAATTAATTCATCAACCAGTTCATCAGCTATTTCTTCAGATAACTTGAGTCTGTAATGGCCAGGCGCATAAGCCTTTTACTTACTATGAAACACACGTTTTGTGTCCCCTACTGCAAGTGACAAGATAATCTTCTTTCAGGCAGTGTAAAGATTCAGGTTGTTGCCAAAATAGAATTTACTAGAGTAGATGGTGAAGTGATTGTGTCGTATATCTCGACAAGACAACACACAATTAACACAAGAAGGGAACTAGAGAACGTGTTTACAGACTGACTGTTGCCTGACTTTCTTGAAGCAATTGACAAAGCAAAAATGAAGGGGTCTGGTTGGCATGAAGGACGTGTGCATGAACTACAACTGAAACAGTCAAGGTATCATCCAATATTAGGTAAATCATCCTGAGGTTGCAAACAAAAAGGCTGTTGTTAACCTTTTGCCACCGTAGTCTGCCAGCTAGGTTTTTCCCCCTGAGCGTATGCCTTACTTTGGCTCACTTCCCTGCTACCGTAGTAATTTTGACACATTTCATTGGCCTTGTCTGTTGTAAAACTCTTATCATACCCCAACATATTTGGTATTCAAGGTGAACTCGTAGACACTATGCTGAAGAAAATATTTTGTAATGTTAAGATTTTACAGGTGTATAAAGAAGATGGGGTAAGAAGCCAAAAATTAAAAAAAAAACAGTTTCACACTGGGTTCTGAAAACATGCAGTTAGTGTATTAGTTAGCCAGAGTGTGAAAATTACAACTCTCCTAGCATTCCAGAGACATATTCTAGTGTGTCACCAGTAAATAATCCAGAAAGAAAGGCACAACAGAAAAGTTTCTTCACACATAAAAGTTTTTACACCAAAATCCGCCATTTTTTTCGCACATGGGGACGTTTTGTATTAGAGCTTCTGATTCGTTGGTTTCAGCCAATACAAACAAGAAAAGTCACTCTACAAGTAAAGAAATGAGTGCTTGACATATTATAGTAGGTTGCTTCCCTTAGACCATACTGCCGGTATTGTCTGTTATACTGGTATCCAGCACACAGATGTGTGCGCCTCGTCGGCAATGGGAAATAAGGCCAGCGCACATATGTGTGCGTCCCGTCAGCAACGGAGCTTTGCTTAGGGCACACATATGTGTGTTCCGTCGTCAAAAGGTTAATAGTCAAAACAATGACCACCATTGTTTCATGTGGTGTGTGCTTGCCAAACTACACTTTGTAAAAACAAGACCTGATCGCGTATCTAACTAAACCAAATTTGTAAACGAACTCAACTTCAGTGGTATAGATTTTCCTGTTAATGTAGAAGACATAGACTTGTTTGAAGAACTAAATCCTGGCATTTCTGTGAACGTGTATTATGGGATAAAAACTCTGATAACAAGTTACAACCAATTAGAGTATCACCACTTGCCCCAACCTACGGACAGTCAGAAGATAAGCATGTTGACATGTTATTAATTGGTGATGGAGATAACTTTCCCTACACAATTATCAGGAGTATGTCACGTCTAATTCATGGGCATACAACAAAACACAATAGCAAACAGGAAGTGTGTAAAAGATGTTTACAAATAAGCAATCCAGACCAAAAAGGTGACTGCCAAGCGTGTAATATGCAAAGAAGTACCCAACGGAGAAAGAAACACGCTTAGAAAAGATGGGTACAACACAATTTATTAATATTTCGGGTAAATACCCTTTGTCAAAATAGACAAACAAACAAACAGAGAGATTAACCGCTACTTATCTTCATTGGCAGAAGGAATGTGGCAAAGATGTTTACAAAGATTTACTTCTATTAAAGTAGCACATAAACATGTCCAGCAATGTAGGTCAGCTGATGACATTCAAACAGTACTTAAGTATCCAGATCCTGGTAGTCAAGTATATTTTAAGAATTATGGGAATCAACAAAAGCGGCCGTTTGTAGTGTATGCTGATTTTGAATCACTGGTTGTACCATATGACGGTCCTGTTCCAGAGTCATTACCAAAGACTATAAAAGTAAGTGACCAAGTGGTGTGTTCTTTTGGATACATTCTTGTTAGGTCAGACGGTGTGCATACAGAACCTGTTATCTACAGAGGTGAAAATGCAGCAGCTGAGTTTTTAACAGAAATAAGACAACTGTATAGTCAGGTAGTACATTATTTGGAAAAGTGTCAGATGCCTTTGGTGATGACAGAAGAAGACAAACTGAATTTTAATACAGCAGAGACGTGTTGGATTTGTGAACAACTTCTGGGAGATGATAAAGCTCGTGACCATGACCATATACAGTGGAGTCCGCTTAACACGAATTTCTGGGGACACGGAAAATGACTTCGTGTTAAACGTATTTCGTGTTAACCAATATGGCCTCAAAATTGATCATGACCCTCAAGGAGAAAGTGTATAAGAGATGTGTGCGTGAATGAGTATGAGGTTAAAAGTGCACATTATCGTACGTTATATGCATACCTTCAGCTCACTAGGAAAACACAAGGAAACGTGTACAGCTCGGGGTATTTAATGTAAAATCCATCAGGTAAAATCCATAGTAAGTTACAATCCATCAGGTAAAAGCAACACAGGCTGAAGTACAATCCCGCATCGGTAAAAGGGTTGTGTTGGTACACGAATGATGCAAACAACATGAATACAGTTCAGAAACACTAGCCAATGAGAAGACGGATTACAACAGCCGAAGGCTATTCAGTCAATCAGAGACTAGAGTTCACTCTGATCTGTCGACTACAGTGCAAGAGCAAAACATGAATTGGGTTTTCGGTGAATGGATTCTGTGTTCGTGTTAAACAGGTGAATAATAGTGAAATTGCCCTGGTTGGGAACCGAAACAAGCTTCGTGTAAAGCGAAATTTCGTGTTAAGCATTTCGTGTTATCCGTGAAATTTTAATACAGAATAAGAAGGCCGTCGGCCAGGAATGCAAAATCGGTTCGTGTTAACCGGAAATTCATGTAAAGCGAGTTCGTGTTAACTGGACTCCACTGTAACTGGACGTTACAGAGGTGCTGCACATAACAATTGTAACTTGCTTTTAAAAATAGATCCTAAGACATATAAACTACCAATCTTTTTTCACAATCTCAAAGGGTATGATTCACACATTATCATGCGTGCTGTAGATGAGTCTTACAAAAACATTAGTTGTATTGCGCAGACAACTGAAAAATACTTGACTTTTAGATTGGACAACAAATTATCATTTTACGATAATTGCTCTGCCTAGGTTGTTAACTAGTGTTCTGTTCACATCTGTGTCTGATGAAAGTTCAATATTAAAAGCTAGGCGTGCAGTGCCAGGAACAATAACGTCACTGGGACCTAGGTTTGGAAACTTTACAGTAAGGGTTTGGTTCTGGTCTATAGTACTTGGATTGTTTGTGATGACAATTGATTGCCTAATGCCCTTAAGACCAAGAGGCTCACATAGTTTTCTATATGGGTCTAACTTTGATCCGTAAGATTATGTCATTTTATTATGCAAAAATCAAAAATATTACATTAATAAAAACGATGGCAGCGGGAGGATTTAATCATGATGATTTTGAAATGGATGTCATGGATGATTATAATACTAGTACCACAGATATGACTGGAATGAGAAATACTTACAGTTTACGTCGCAAACTTTTAGAAAGCGAAGTGAACTCGTTTTATGATCATGTTGGTGACCGCCCAGACAACATAGATCCTAATCAGTTTGAACTTGCTGGCAAGGGTCATTTATATTTAAATACTGTTGACAGGGGAAAAGTACAATTGACTAACAAAAGAGACCCTGGTAAGTTTCGGGCTTTAAGTACAATCAAAGGTGAAGGTGGTGTTGGCGCCTTGTGTCAACTTGGAATTGGAGGGTCACCCGCGCCACCGCTTGCGCCTAGACTTGTTAGCGCTCTTCACGACACGCAAACAAGGTTACCAACGGGACAAGAAATTGAAATGGCAGCAGTAACAAGCCTGCCAGAAATAGCAAACATGGTGATACAAGAAATCTCATTTACTGAAGGACAAATAAATGAAGTGATGAAAAAATACTTTGTCAATCCGGGAGATTATGGGGTTGGATAAATCACTGCAGTCAATAAGAGGTGAGATGGTAAATAATGTTGCCAAACTAGGTGAGCTTGATAAACACATAGAACGAGAAAAAGAGAAACTGGCTAACGCAGACAATGGGAATCTTGACACAGAAATTGCGAACAAGAAGAAGAAGAAGACAGAAATAAAAGAAAGAATACAACACAGATTAAATGATTTGCAGATAGAAAGATCAGGGCGATTAGAAGTGATTAGTATTGGAAGAGAAAAACTGAAAACACAGGTCAACAGGATTAGAGAAACTATTCAGAAAATACTTCTCGAAGACACTACTTTGGCTGAGAGATTGAAAACACTTTTCAGAGAACAGGGTATCACAATTGCAAGTTTAATTACTGCTCTTGGTTTTATTATCAGTACTGTTGTGTTGGCTGTCTCTGGAGGTGGTGGTGGTGGCGGTGCCCCTCCAGGTCCACCAGCCCCACCGGCTCCAACTGACCCAAAAGATTTACAATCGTGGGTAAAGAAACATTTGTCTCATATATCAGACTTGCTTAAGAAATTTGCTGTGAAAGCAATGGATGCTTTGCCTGGCATAATAGGCACAGTTGTCAGTTGGCTGATCAGTACAGCAGCGAAGGTAGTTGGGTTTATGGCTGAGCATGTGTGGGTCTTTTTGGTTACAGTAGGAGGATTAATAACTGGGTATTTAATGAAACAGGTAAAGAAGTAATATCCCTAATCCAGTAAGGCCTATTACCAATGCAGTTCTCTCTGACTCATGTGTGCCAGGGGTTGGTGAGTCACGTTTTGGGGTTACTGGCTGTATGGGTGCCGGGGTTGTGGCCGGGGGTGTTACTGTCTGTACAGGCATTATTAATGATTTTAGTGCAAGCGGTGGCTGTAAGCGCAAGCGATGTGTGGTTGTTGCCCCCAAGTTCACAGATTGATTGAGTCCTAATTTTTTACCAACACCAGCAACAATTATTTTGTTATTATAATTTGTTATTGTCCCCATTTGGAGTTGGTCAGATGGTAACATGTATAATCCAATGCCAACTACAAAGTCAACTTTCGATCTGGCATATCTGAGAACGTCTTGGTAGCGTTGTATGCTTGATGGGAGATCTACAACTGAATTGATTGAATCTTCTAAGTTAGCAAGAAATTGTTTTTGTGCTTCAAATTTACCATTCCCGTTTAAAATGTTTGATTTTGTTAATGATTTTGCCCCTAGTAAACACCACACATATGTTCTGATAGACTCATTTACGCGCTCGACTCCCGCTTGAGTAAACCCGTCACTCCTGTCTAAGACAAATGTGGTCCAGGCATTAGACTGTTTCTGTTCTATTGATCCTAACCAGACTTCAGATTTTGATGAGAATGACGTGTAACCTGGGTAGTAATCTTGAGGGTATTGTCTGTGACTCATAGCATAATAGCATAATCATCAAGTTTTTGTGTGAAGTCATACTTTGTACTGATGTTAAGCTCATTACAAATCCGTTCAAATGTTTTCATATCCATGGGGTTGTTATACCTGTTGAAACTGGATTCAGTGGGTAGAGGGGTATGCAGTTCTGACAGTATTCTTCTAAGCTGGTAATACGTGTGGAAACGATAGACAGACCTAATCAGTTTGTTTGAGTGATTCAAGTGGTCTGTAAAAGAAACACCGCAACCTGTAGTTGAACATAGTATAGCAAAGTTAAGCTGGTTTTGAAACATCTGTAGTGGGCTTGAGGACCATTTTCTTGCAGTTGCATCATCTGTAATTGGAGGGTTTAGATATTGGTCAAAGGGATTTGGTATTTTTACTTGGAATAGATCTTGTTCAGACACAGCTATATCGAGCTGATTTAACTGAATTATTTTCTGTTCATAAGTTGGGGCAACATTATACTTGGCATCCACATTAAATTGAAATGCGTTTGTAATGATGCGTGTTTGCGATTTAAATTCCATCCTTCTTTTTTATGAGATAATAAAAATGTTTATTACCTTAACAAATCTTGACACAAGCAAACCAGTGTGGTTAACTAATGGGATTGATAATCGTGATGGTAGCAAAGCTGTAGCTATGCATGAAATGTTCTACACTGTAAAGTGGTTTAATGTAACAGATGATACAAGTTATTTTGTAGCTGATGGCATAAGGATTGGTGATACTTTACGATCTGGGTATTATGACTTTTGTACTTTAGCTGAATGGCTACAAATTAAATTTAAAATAAAAGCAACTTTAAATCCAGCTAATTCACTTGTTACATTAGAATTTCCAAACAATAAACAGTATTCATTATCAATTAGTCTTGGAAAGTTACTTGGTTTTTTAGACACACTTCCAAATGAAGATTGGGCATCATCATCAGCAATATACAGACGTCTCTACTAACACCAAAAAAAAGATAAAGTAACTGGAAGATATCCTGTTCATTTGTCAGTACACACAGTACTAAATGTTTATTTAAAAGAACTGAACACGACTGAGAATGTACACAATGGAAAGCCTTCGACTTTGTTGAGATGCTTGCCAACTGGAACTGCACCCTATTGTGAAAGTGTGGTTGTTAGATTTCCTGCACAGTTTAAGAAATTAGGTTCTAGTTTCTTTGAATCACTGTGTATATCTGTAACTAATCAAGATGACAATCCAGTTCTGATGCATGATTTTAGTGTTGTGTTAGAAGTTAAATAATTTTATTTTTGTTTATAAAAATGAGTGGTGGTCCAAAGCCGAGAAAACAGAGTTGAAAGATTTGGCTGATGTACAAGATTTTGAGAAGGAGGGGGAGGTGGGGAAAGTGTATGGTTTTGAACTTGATGCTTATGGCATGTACAAGCGGAAAGTAATCGATGACATGAAGGACAGAACAGAGAGACAGATTCCTAAACTTGGTCAGCTTCGTGATGTTACTGTTCCGCTTCCACCTACTCTTGTAAATAATGTACCCTACAACTTAATACATGTAGGTAATAAGTGGGTACATTCGCTTGTGCCTACGCCAGCACCAACAATTGACTGGGACATAAAGTTTGAATTTATTAGTCCTTATGTATATACTGATGATCAAGGCGCCTTAGTATTCAGAAAAGTTGTTAACTCTGGCCCGTTGATAGTGAGTCTTGTTCCAAGTTTTGCTTCAGACAACAATAACAGAGAAAAAGTAAAAGTGCAAGATTATGAGAAACGACGGTATCTTCTTACGCATAGAAAAGGCAGATCAGATACTTCTGTTGTGTTTATGCCAGCAAACTTTGCCATGGCAAGAGAAGCGACAATAGTATTTGAAATTATCATGAGATCTGTAGATTCTGTAAAAGAGGCTGAAATTGCACAGGGAATCAAACTTACATGGGATGACACATTGCAAGAGTCGACAAAGGTTTTTATTGCTATTAGAAAAGGTGTTGAACTAAACGTATCAACTAGTAACCCAGCTGTAATGATAGTAGTCGATCATACAACTTTTGTTCCTCTAAGTTACATAAAACTTGAACACATAGATCTTGTTTCATTTTATTACGCCAGCAAATTATACACTTTTGACGAGTTACAAAATGTAATCGCTGATTAAATTTAAAAAAATATTTGTGATTTTTAAAAAAATGGTGAACTTCTATCCACAACTACCGACGCTTGAGTCTGTGCCGATTGATCCACATGTGACAACTGTGCCAATTGTATCTGATAAAACATTACAAGCAGACGCATTCCGATTAATAAATATTACAGAAGCAATTAAATATTTGGAAAGTGAAGAGGCAAAATACTCCACGTGTAAAAGACGGTATAAAACAGTTTTCAATTCTGTTCAAAACATCTATGGATGTGGGTGCCGTTTCGGCTGGATTATCTGTAGGGGGTATTGTTTTGATAACAACTGGAATTGGAAGTTTAATTGGAGTTGGCCTTGAAGGAGCTAGCATTGCCACAGGACTGGTATGCTTTGGTTTGGAAGGCCTTAACAAAAGATTTCATACAAAGTTACAGAAACATGAAGCATTGAGTACGCTCGCTGGTTCAAAACTGAGTAGTATGAAACTTATAATCAGTAAAGCGTTGCAGGACAATTTTATTGACGACGATGAATTTAAGAGAGTGCAAGATGATTTGAACAATTACAAACAACTGAAATCTGAAATACAGAATAAGATGCATAGTCAATCCCCCGTAAATGTTGAAGAACTAAAGGCTAGTTCTTTAGAGAGGGGAAAACAGATCAGGGTTCAGGAAACCACGGAAAAATTACAAAATCTAGTTTCAAGCAAATAAAGATCAGATTTGGTAATCGTTTAATAATGTCATACACTTCACAGAAAGATGGCACGCCTCTCACACCGCTTCCGCCTGTTTATTCTTTCCCAACAGCTCCGCCACCAGAGTACTATTGAGAAAAAAGTTTTTTTTATTGCCCTTGTAAGTTGAAAAAAATGTCTGAGTATCTTGTTGACTTAGGTCAAGAACTTGCAAGTTGTTATGTTTAGGTTCTTATAAGAACTTATAAGTTCTTATTTTAAGACACTTATAAATTCTTATGTTAACTAATTTATAAGAACTTATGCTAACTAATTGATAGGAACTAAAACGTTACCTGTAAAGATAGTTGGCGCGGTTGTAGGTAACTTAGAAAATTTGTTATCAAGTATCTGTAGGTAACTTTGAAAATGTTTTATCAAGTGCACATAACAATGTTTTTGTGTGTGAGTGTATTACTTACTTACTTACGCCTGTCACCCCTACCCGGGTATAGGCCGTCGACGAGAGACCTCCAGCAACTCCTGTCCTGTGCTTCTCCTTCGATTCTACTCCAGGTGGTTCCCAGTCTCTTGATGTCTGCTTGGAGGTCTCGACGCCAGGAGTTTCTCGGCCTACCTCTTTTCCTCTTTCCCTGGGGGTTCCATGACAATGCCTGCCTAGTGATACTGGAAGCTGGCTTTCTCAGACTGTGACCGATCCATCCCCATCTTCTTCGCCCAATTTCATTCTCTGCTGTTATCTGCTCTGTTCTCTCCCAGAGTCTGACGTTGCTGATCTTCTCTGGCCAGTGGATTTTCAAAATTCTTCTAAGGCAACTGTTCATGAAGGTCTGTACTCTGTTGACTGTGGTTTTTGTCAATCTCCATGTCTCTGCTCCATATAGGAGAACTGCTTTTACATTGGAGTTGAAAATCCGGACTTTGGTGTGTTGTGACAGCTCTCTGGAACTCCACACTTTTTTCAACTGGAGAAAGGCTGCTCTGGCTTTACCGATTCGTGCTCTGACATCTGCATCAGTGCCGCCTTTTTTGTCTATGATGCTCCCGAGATAGGTGAAGGACTCCACCTCCTCCAACGGGGTGCCAGCAAGCAAGACTGGTTCTTCCCTGGTTGCGTTCAGCCTCATTGTCTTTGTTTTCTGTTTGTGAATGGTGAGGCCCACTTGGGACGAGATGTCAGCAAGCCTCGTGGTCTTGTCCTGCATTTGTTGATGAGTGTGGGACAGTAATGCCAAGTCGTCTGCAAAATCGAGGTCGTCAAGCTGTGTCCACAGTGTCCACTGTATTCCACTTCGTCTGTGCTCTGTGGTCATCTTCATGACCCAGTCTATGGCCAGTAGGAAGAGGAACGGAGACAGCAGACATCCCTGCCTGACACCAGTTCTGACCTGGAGCTCTCTGGTGAACTGCCCTTCGTGGATCAAGCGACATGTCATGCCATCATAGCTGCTCTTGATCAGGCGGACGAGCTTTGTGGGTACACCGTAGTGTCGTAGGAGTTTCCACAGAGTCTCTCGGTCCACGCTGTCAAATGCTTTCTCATAATCCACAAAGTTGACGTACAGCGGGGAGCTCCACTCCAGAGACTGTTCCACGATGATGCGGAGAGTGGCGATCTGGTCTGTACATGATCGGTTCTTCCTGAATCCTGCTTGCTGGTCTCTCAGCTGGGGGTCAACGGAGCTCTTCATTCTCTCTAGGATGATCCTGTTGAAGACCTTTCCTGGTACTGACAGCAAGGTGATTCCTCTGTAGTTGGAACACTTGCTGAGGTCGCCTTTCTTGGGAAGCTTGATTAGGTACCCCTCCTTCCAGTCAGCTGGCATCACCTCCTCTTCCCAGATCTTTCCAAACAGTGGGTACAGCATCTCAACTGTTGTGTCTAGGTCTGCTTTCAGAGACTCCGCTGGGATGCCATCTGGCCCTGCTGCTTTGCCATTCTTCAAAAATGCCACTGCTTTTCTGATCTCTTCCCGGCTGGGTCTGTCACAGCTGATGGGTAGGTCGGTCTCTGCCGGCTGGATGTCGGGGGGGGTCGGGTGGGCTAGGTCTGTTCAGTAACTCTTCAAAATACTCGGCCCATCTGTCGAGTTGGTCTGCTCTGTCTGCAATAGGCTTGCCTTCTTTGTCTTTTACTGGTCTTTCTGTATGGCCATACTTAACCGACAATCTTATGGTAATGTCGTAGAGCTGTTTCATGTTGCCGCTGCCTGCTGCCTTTTCTGCCTCTGCTGCCAGGCTGTCTGTGTAGGCCCTCTTGTCTGCCCTGATACTCCTCTTCACCTCGCGGTTGGCTTCCGAGTATTCCCCCTGTGCCCTTACTTTGGCTGCTCTCGTGCGACTGTTGTTGACCGCTGCTTTCTTCTGCTTCCTCGCTTCTATCTTCTTCAAGGTCTGTGCCGACAGCCAGTCCTTGTGGTGGTGTTTCCTGAACCCTACAGTGTCTTTGCAGGTTGAGTTCAGCGCCTCTCTAACTGCCTTCCACTGCTGCTCTGTGGTGACCGCCTCCTCTTCATTTACTAGCTCCTGTAGCGCTTGAAACCGGTTGGACAGCACCAGTTTGAACTCTTCTCTAACTCCAGTTTCTCTCAGGAGGCCTACATTATAGCGCTGTCTTCTTGTTGTCTCTGTGCGGCTTTTCTTTAGCTTGAGCTTCATTCTTAAGGTAAGCAGATGGTGGTCTGAGGCGACATCTGCTCCCCTCCTCACTCGAACATCTTGAAGGGATCTTCTAAATTTCTTGCTAATGCAGATATGGTCTATTTGGTTCTCTGTTGTATGGTCAGGTGAGACCCAAGTTGCTTTGTGTATTCTTCTGTGTGGGAAGATGCTGCCTCCAATGACAAGTCGGTTTAGAGCACAAAAGTCTACAAACCTCTCCCCGTTCTCACTCATCTCCAAGCCTAGTCCCTGTCTCCCCATCACCTCTTCGTATCCGGTGTTGTCCTCCCCTATTTTGGCATTAAAATCGCCCATGACGATGGTGATGTCTCGCTCCGCACATTTGTCCACGGCACTCTGGAGTCGGTCGTAGAACTCTTGTTTCTCTTCCTCGTCACTGTCATTGGTGGGCGCATAACACTGGATGATGTTCAGCTTGAGCTTTTTCTTGGTTCTAAAGGCTTGTGTGAGTGTATGTGTGTGATTATTATTAAAATAACTGTCTTTTTAGGTATTGACTCAGAGATAATGGAATAAATGGTCTTCAAATGTCTTTTTTCTTATCTCTAACACTGATCCATATACACGCACGCACACACACGTAAACACACACACACACGTAAACACACGCGCATACATACACGCACACTCATACACACGCAAGCACTCGCATGTACACACATACACGCACGCATACACACACATACGCATACACACGCATACATACACACACGCATACATGCGCATACACACACACACATGCATACACACACATGCACTTGCACGTACACACACATGCAAACACGCACATGCACTCGCACGTACACATACACACACACATGCAAACACACACATGCACTCGCACACACACACACACACACACACAAACACAAAATTTTTATTCAGCACGCATGAATATTGTTGACTCCAGTCTGCACTTCAGTTGTATGACACGCGATACACAGCGGCTGTGTACACAAATTGACACTGTGCACTTAGTCCCGTTACTAAGGTCCTATGACGTAGTACGATAAATACCGGTTCGACGGCGTCGGACTCGTATCTACCGTACTACGTCATTTGTTTACGTTGGTTACCAGTCTGACACCGTTACTAAAGTCCTATGACATAGTACGATAGATACCGGTTCGACGGCATCGGACTCGACTCGTATCTATCAAGTATCATACTACGTCATTTGTTTACATTAGATACCACAATTTAAAGGCTTGTCCAGGGTGCTGAGATCAATTATTCAGGTACAAAGCCAATAAACATCATTCTTTGCCAGGGTGCTACAAGTGTGCTGACCAGGGTGCTGAGTGATTTTGTAAATCAATTATTTAGATACAAAGCCAAAATCATCTTTCTTTGCCAGGGTGCTACAAGTATACCCCACAGTCAGTCCTGTTGCTAAAACCTATGTAAAGTCTGTTTCACTTGTAAAAAGCAAGCTACTTTCATGAGCCGCGGCGAAAACACCTCACACTCGGTCCACAACATTTAGGATAATACAAACAAAAACAAGGTTATGGGCTGTTAGGCCATGCCAGAGCCTTTATACAACGTGACAATACAAACAGTACAAACAAAGTTATGGTCCGTTCGGTCGCGCAAGAGCCTTTGATCAAGTCAGTACAAATAAGGTTACGGGCCGTTAGGCCGCGCCAGAGCCTTTTGTTCAATTAAGTACTGAAGAAGGTTACTGACTGTTCAAAACAGTAAGGTTACGGACCGTTAGATCATGCCAGAGCCTTTGTTTAAACGGTAAGGTTAAGATCAGTTTGGTCGCGCCAGAGCCTTTTGTTCAATTCAGTACTGAACAAGGTTATGGACCATTCAAAACAGTAAGGTTACGGACTGTTAGGCCATGCCAGAACCTTTGATTAAAACAGTGACAAACAAGGTTACGGACCGTTAGGCCGTGCCAGAGCCTTTGAACAAGATGGTGACAAACAAGGTTACGGACCAGCGTTAGATGTTTTTCCAAAAATTTGCTATTTCCTGTTCTTTTAGCATTTCTTCAATTTGCTTCCGCAAACTAAACACCTATCGGAAAGACAGTGTAAGAAAATAAAATTTGTGGTACCCCTGTAGTAACCTGGCTAAAACACTCAACTGATAAGCATAAGTCTTTGAAATTCCGATGTATACTTTTAGCCAATCTGACCAGTTCAATTTAGTTTATTTTCATATTTTTTGTCTTTTATGGATTTCAGCACCCTCGATTAGTCACTCTCCATAGTAGATAAAAGCTGACATGTTTTGGTGTTTGGCACCCTGAAGTAATCTGCAGCCGTCTTCTACATTTTTTTTTTAAAGGTATCTAAAGTAAGTGTAGACAAATCACACCGGTCAACTCTAATACACTCAGCCGGCTTGCCATCAAAAAGATTTTTTTTTAAAGTACAAATCAAGTACTTTCGGATTACTAGCCTTTTTATTTTTTGAACCACTGTTGAGTATATCACCCAAATTTCCGAGTGGTTTTTCCGGTTTTCCAACCAAATTCCGGAGCTTTTGTCAAAACAGAATGAATAAAAGTTGTCATTTTTTCATGGTATTCACCATGTGATCGCAAGATCGACACGTCTTCCGCAGACCAATTCATTTTCTAAAACGCGTAATAATTTTCTTTCTCAGCACACTGCAGGCTAACCGCGAGGCCTTTTCTTGTTTCTAAATATCACAAATTGAACAGACAAACTACTGACAAACTACCCGACAGTGTTCTGTATGCAGTCACTAAGTATTTGTAACGTACGTTAGTCAGCGTTGACTCGGACAAATTACACTAGAGAATGGCCGTAACGATCTAACAGTATACCACGAATTTAAACAGTCACTTACCGATCTTACAGTAGTATATTTTTACAAGATTTAGCGATAACACTGAAAAATCAAGTCTGAGATTTACACCGTCACTAAACGTACGTCCTTTCAGTCCACACAGCGTAGCTAAATGAAATGTTTCGACCGGCCGGTCTGTTGACAAGTTACCCTGGGAGATAGTCGTCAGCGGCCTGCGTGAGCCAAAGTGACACAGCACAGTGTTAGCGACTAGTTGAGTTTAGTGGCATGTTCATTGCTGCATGAAATGGTGACTGTTCAAACAATAATGTTTTAGGGGTAAATTCTGATGGTATTTACTCTGTGCGGGTTACGTGGTCTATGAGGTTTCAAAAAGTAATAATTAAAGGGGTTAACTCAGTCATTGTGTTAATGCTGTTTCAATTCTCTCATTATTTCTCTCTTTCTCGATACGAACGGACCAGTGCACAACGTACATTATCGTTATCAAGCACATCTGTGTTTCCTTGAGCTGGCAAATTCCTTTCACGTATGCATACGTTTCGTCAGTAGTAATCAGAGCGTCTAACAATAAATGTACAGATAGTTTCTGATCGGACCAAAACTTACCGATCTTACAGTAGTATATTTTTACAAGATTTAGCGATAACACTGAAAAATCAAGTCTGAGATTTACACCGTCACTAAACGTACGTCCTTTCAGTCCACACAGCGTAGCTAAATGAAATGTTTTGACCGGCCGGTCTGTTGACAAGTTACCCTGGGAGATATTGTCGTCAGCGGCCCGCGTGAGCCAACGTGACACAGCACAGTGTTAGCGACTAGTTGAGTTCAGTGGCATGTTCATTGCTGCATGAAATGGTGACTGGTCAAACAATAATGTTTTAGGGGTAAATTCTGATGTTATTTACTCTGTGCGGGTTGACGTGGTCTATGAGGTTTCAAAAAGTAATAATTAAAGGGGTTAACTCAGTCATTGTGTTAATGCTGTTTCAATTCTCTCATTATTTCTCTCTTTCTCGATAGGAACGGACAGAGATAGATACTAAGAGATC